>UFQX01000427.1:373897-437595 GCA_900497675.1 Arapaima gigas | reverse complement strand
TACAGTAATCGATCCTGCTAAAAACAAAGGTATGAACCAGTTTCTCAGCATCCTGCCTACTTACGAATTGCTGTAGTTTAACTATATTTCTTAACTGAAGGAAGCAAGATCTAGTCAAAGCAGTAACACGAGAGTCAAAGCGGGTTAGTGAATCGAATGGGGAGAACATAATCCAAATTGTTTCACCTGTCATACTGACTACATGCATCACTTTCACCTGAGAACACAAGAAAACTGGGTAAGAGGAAGAGACCAATACATTACAAACACGTTTGTAGGCATCTGGTTAATTTATGTTTGCTGTCAAAGCAAAATAGATGTCTGCCTCTAGTGACTAGAGGTACGTTTAAGTTTAAGTTTTCTATCTATGAAGCTGCTGGCTCCTGCTGCTGTTCCTCATCGCCCCTCAGCACCATTTGAATTGCTGTTTTGTATGAGTGTTTTGCCATCCAGTGGTGACAATCGGTAATGAAGGCCAGTTTTTGCTCTGCAGCATAGAATTTTTAGAAAATAGAGTGAATAAAATTAAATTAAAGTAGAATCTGTTAAAAATGCATAACTTGGATGTCCGTAACATGTTGTACAAACGTAGACTGAACTTCCTACGATCATTCATCCATTTATACAGCAAAGCAATATAACACACTCTCACACATATATACACACTCTATAGACAATTTAGAGTGACCAATATGTCTGAAACACAAGCCTTTGGATTGTAGGACAAAGGCCATGCAAACACCGTAAGATGTGGGCGGAATTCGTATTTATTCTGTGTATATTTCTGTTTTTTTATTTAATATTTATAAGTAATATTTTATAAACATTTTTAATATTATATTTTTATTCATTTTTGTGTAAGGCCACGTTTATTGTACTATATCCCATAAGTTTTATGTGGTAACAAGGTTAGAGTTATTGGTTTTACTTGTGGCACTGGCTGCACTTATGTAAATTCATAACAGTGTCAACAGTGCACCTGAAATGTTTTAAGTGCATGATACATAATAGTGATGCAAAGGTGAATGAGCACAGGTAGACAGACACAATATTCCATTAACCCACTAAGGGAAACTGCTTTGCATTTTCACAATAAATAATGTGAACTACTATAAGTCATTGTGTTTGTTGTGCTAAATTTAAGTGATACTTTAAGATAAATGTGTCACTTTTGAGGCTAATGACTTAAGTAACATTGGTTTCTATGGAACTTTTTTACGTACTTGAGTTAAGAGTTTGCCTTACAAAGGATTGCTCAAGAGGGTTTCCTTTATAAAGAGGCAGAAGACTATGTGTGTCATAATGGGTAACTGGATTTTTTTCTATTTTTGTTATGCTGTGCAATAAAATGTGGCCCTTAGCATTAACTTTGTATTAACAATTTATTCTCACTAAGTGAGCATCTGTTGTTCACAGCATAACATCATCTATTCTTAATAAGCAATCACTTGTTTTATTCAAAGTGTTTGAAGATTTTATCTATTGTTGAATTTAATAGATTATCTTTGCTGATGTTGGAGACAATTTAATTCCTTCAGTTGACTAGTGAAGGGCAAGTTCTTTTTTCTGTTTTATACTAATCTAAAAGATATGTTCTTATTGTATAAAAAATAGTTTGTACTTGTGAAATCAGTTACTGCTATGTCACCTTTTGTGGGTATTTAGAAAAAAATATTTGACTGGTTATTTTACATAAAACAGCATATAATCGAGCATTGTTTACAAAATCTTCCCCGTGCATGCATTGTTAGTTGCATCACAAAGTATTAATTTTGCTTTGAGTTTCTGTTCATTTCTTCTGTAATGCATACTGTGACTTCTTGCCTCGTGGTGGGTGGTCTGGGGCCCATCACGGAAGCATAGAATGCTGAGTTACTCGACATACAACCTGGATAAAATGGCAGTTCACCACAAGATAGCAACACACACACACATTCATTCACACTTTACTTGCCAGTTATACCTGAAACACTCATATCCACACAGACTGAATGGGGACTGAACCTGCTGGAGCATCTGTGCTACCCCTTGAGGCATCATGTTAGTTGTTCTTTTTTGATTCAGCTCAACATCTGAATGTAAAAAAGTGTTTGTTTGTGTCTTTCTGGCCCCTGGAGTTACTGTACTGTAATGTAAAATCTGTGCTGTTTTGATAAAACCACAAACATCACCCATGTCCTCTTGTGTTCCAGTTCCGAAAGAAGAAGATCCGTTTCTGCAAAAGCCAGATCCACGACTGGGGCCTGTTTGCTCTGGAGCCCATAGCAGCAGATGAGATGGTGATTGAATATGTGGGTCAGAACATTAGACAGGTAGGTGACATGTGATCTATTAAATCTGTGGGCAATGCTATCTGACATCATAGGATAAGATGACCAATGATGAATGCGTTGTCCACACTTCTTTTCCCAGGTGATCGCAGACATGCGTGAGAAGCGGTATGAAGAAGAGGGCATCGGGAGTAGCTACATGTTCCGCGTTGACCACGACACCATCATCGATGCCACCAAATGTGGGAATTTTGCCCGCTTCATCAACCATAGCTGTAACGTGAGTGGTATATTCTCTTGGGCTCCTTTTCTGCAGAATAGAGAGAACTCGAACCTCCTTTCAGTATTGGACATTGGCCAATGGGGATCAAGGTATTGGCTTTGCTGGCAAGTTGCATTGCCTCACTATTCAGCTTTACACTTTGCAGGAGTGTCCTGTATATTGGCCTTTCTGGGTGTCTTGTTGGATGGTCATGTCTACTTTTGATCTCCATTGTCAGGTTCTATTTCAAACTCCCGCAGTAATGTGACCTACAGCCAGTTGGCAAGAATATGGTTTGGTGCCCTGGCTGTGATGGCTGATGAACTTTAGCTGCAGCTCTTTTTATTGGGGCAGTTTGGGTCCTGTGAAATGTGATGATAATGACTTTGGCATTCTGTTTGTTTTTCAGCCCAACTGCTATGCCAAGGTGATTACTGTGGAGTCACAGAAGAAGATTGTCATCTACTCCCGGCAGCCCATAAATGTCAACGAGGAGATCACTTACGACTACAAGTTTCCCATCGAGGACGTGAAGATCCCCTGTCTCTGTGGAGCAGAGAACTGCCGGGGCACGCTCAATTAGGGTTCTCTGGGTGTAAAGTGTAGGGTGAAGGGTATATACAGGTGTGCCTTTAGCTGTATGTTCCCCTTTCTACTGTCTCGCGTGTTCTAGATGTGTTGCAAAACTACCTGATGGAACCAGTCAGTGAAAGAAAAACAATGCTGTGAGGGCAGAAACCCAAGAGTTGCTCATCTCTTTAACAGTGCCTCCACTGGGTTGTTATCATTCAGATAATTTTGTAGCATTAGCGGTTTTTGGATTTTTAAGGGGTGTTTGCTTCCCCTCTTTGACTAGATCCTGAGTCCTGCGATCCACCCTTGCTCCTTAGGGCTCCTAACCTGAATGCTGCTGACTGCCCTGCTACCTGTGCCCCTTACTTATGCCACAAGGTAACCATAATGTGAAAATTGTCTGGTTGAAGCAGATGCCTTCTTCTGCATGTCCTAGAGAAGGTGAAGCGCACTGGCTCTAGTTGAGCAAAGAGAGTGACTGAGATAAGGTACCCAGTGAGATACCTGTTACTGGGAATGAACCTAGTAGCTTATTTCCCAAACATATACCTCAAGCAGCTATTTCCATCCCTTATTTCAGTATTTTTTCTTCTGTCTCAATTTATTAAGATCTGTTTCTCCCACTTAACAGAAACATTTCTTTAAAGCTTTGTGAAGTTGAAAGGGCAAATTTTTAACCATGACACGGGTTAAAAACAAAAAAAAAACGGTGAACCCCGACAATTTTTTGTACATATTTAAACTGCCCATCAAAAAGTTGAGTTCTGAAAAACAGAACTGCTCTTCACAAGTGTTTCAGACTTGCTGAATTTTACACTTGTTTCTAGTACTTTCACATTTTCTCCTTTGAGCATTAACACCATAGTCACACTACAGTATTACTCAAATTTCCACACACAAACATTTATTTTTTATAGCGAAGAGTGAGATTTTCTTGACACTTTTTCTTGTGCTTAAGAGGAGTGATCCTAAGCCACTGTCATGATCTCTAGCTGCCCTAAGGAAACTGGAGCTGTGTTTAGAATAGCGAATTGTACACAGTATTAGTCTGTAGTGCCAGCTGCTGGTCACATGGCAGAATGCTATTGTGAGACCTCCACTGTGAGACAGTTGGGTAATAAAGACCATAAATGTGCACCACAGGCACTTAAAAATAATGGCTGTAGAACATCTCTACAATCTTAAACTAGGAAATAAAACTTGTAGGCTTTTTTTCTTCCCTGCCCAAAACGGGTGGCTTTGACCCACTATAAGAAAGATGTATCAGAAAGCTGCCCATGTCACCGTCAGCCGCCCCCCGTGACCCCTCCTAATTTCTACCTCTGCTTTATAAATAACCTTTTTTTTTTTTAAAAAAAATATCTTGTCTTCCACTAAGATACCCGTTCCCTGTTTTCGCTGTGGGCTGCTGAGAAAGGAGAGGATGAGTTCAGTGTATAATAGAGTTGTTATTTCTGGAATAGCACAATATATGGAAATAATGGTTCAAGAATATTAATGAGTCTGTGTGCTTGAATGTCAGTGTTGAGCGATTGCAGGGCAATCTCACTTTCACATTTATTTGCTTCTAACCTGTGTGTAAATATGTAGTAAGGAAAAATGTACACAAATCAAAAATATACAAATTATGGAAGTTCTGTCTTTTGTGTACAACATTTCATAACTTTTAGTATCCATGGTGCTACACAGAAATTCTTAAAGCCTTTAAAGAGGCTAACAAGTGTGTCGGATGCGTGTGATACTTTTGGGATGTTGCGTTTCTCCTGCTGAAAAACCAGGAGGAATTAGCTGGGTCCTGAAACAGTACGTTTGAAAAAGATTTCTCTACGGTGCTGATTCAGCGTCTGTTATCGTGTTTCCCTCGACTTTTGCGTAATCTCATTAACGTTCGACTGTCGGCGCTTTAGTTCCCTTGGATAAGCGCGTTACGTGGCTCGTGTCTCACGCAGACTCTCAGTTGTCCAGCCTGAACCCCGGGAAAATGGAGCTGGTTAATGCGCCCTCAGTAAGACCCTGTTTGTCACACCGTCACCTCCTCAGGACCGAGCGCTGGTCAGGGAGTTTTAACCACGACGACGTTTCTGTTGTATACATTGGTTTGTAGAAGCGTTTTTTTATTTTGAAGAGGGTGGCTGTTATGCAGAATTTTCCATTTTTCTTTACCATTTTTAAAGAGGAAGTGATTATTTAAAAAAGAAAAGGAAATTTCAGGGAGCATTACAAAGTATATTTGATGCAAAATGCATCTTGTACATAAGACCCATGTTTTCCTTTGAAAGATGCTTTTTTTTGTACAGACATTTCCCCCACCTATTTTCCTTTGTACTCTAAGGTGTGTAAATACTTTGTACCTCTGTGTGTATATAAATAAATATATAATATATTTTTTTCTGTTCTTGGAGTTTGCTACAGAAACTTGGCTTGCAAACGCTCTGCACAGGGCTGGTAGCAACGTGTTCAGCTTGTGTCAAGCTTACTTTTTATGTAAATTCTGTGAACCGTTTGCCGTGTGAAGGAAGGAAATTGCATTGATGTGTACATGGTGTGAGACCTGGGTAACCTGAATCTCATCTATCATGTCTATTTATTATGAGGAGTAGTTGGATGACAAATAAAAGCTTTTTTCTCAAATGTATTTGTATAGATTTTGTTTTGTTAGGTTTTGTTTCTGCCAATTTTTCTGTGCTCATACGCTTCACATGTTGACACCTAAAGCTCTTCTATTCACATAAGCGATTGTGAAATGCCGACATGTCTCTCTTGGACGGGTTAACATAAAGGAGCAGCGCTGAAGTGGTCCGAGTCTTAACCTACAAGGTGCACCTTATCGAGTGTTTCTACTTGACTCCCTGTCTTCCCTGCAGCCTCTCTACTGTTATTCCAAAGGGGCCACGTACTCCTCTCCACCTGTTCCTTTTGTTACAGATTGTTGTATAGCTGCAATGCTGACAACACCCAGCTCTTCTTCACTTCTTCTTCCCCTTGCAGCTACTGGTGTTCTATTTTGGACCTACTTCTCTCTTGGATCTCCTGTCTGCTTGTTAAATTTTCATTTTCGTTCTATCCGTCTTTAAAGATCGTAGTCCTTATGAGCTCTACGTGCGCCTGCTGATGTAACGTATACCGTCGACAGCAGTGAGACTTAAGACTTAAGTAACTGCACTTGAAGAATTTACTCCAGCTTTTTTTTCACCCTTTTTATGCCCAGATTCCATGTTTTCCCGTTTGTGACGATGTTAGTTTTCCTTTAGAAACGGTTAAGAGAACATTCCACTGAACCTCACAGCGAATTACAGCACATTAAAGACAATGAAAATGTGCAACCGCTCGGATTTAACGCGAACGAGATGTTTCTTTGAAATAAACAAATATTTCATTAAAAATATTTTCGTTATAAACCGAGGTCCAAGGCAGTCTCCCTGGCTAAAAAACCAGAGGAGCAACTACTGAGTTTAAAATAAGCTTTCCTTGTCCTTGTAAACTGGTATAGTACTTTCGCACCACTGGATAAATAAGAGGAAATGTGTACTATATTAAAGATGCTAATATTAATTTTAAAAATAAACGAATCCCTGTCCTCACAAAAAAATCTCACTTTCTATTGTCTTGCTCACCAGAGGAGCTTTTCTGCCATCACATGTAACAGCTTGAAATATGAACTTGTGTGTCTGTTGCACTGACCTACAGAGTCAGAGTACTGGCGAGTTCACCTTTGAACATACACACTGAGCTGCATTTCTTGTCGAAGGTAAATTGTCAGAACAATATACTTAATGCGAGGACATATTTGGTAGCAACAGAAAATATTCAATGCTTATTGACATGAAAATATTCCATTTTAAATATCGTTGTATGATTGTAAACTAACTACAAGATTACTTCTTGCTTTTTTACATGGATATTTCCATAGGTTGACTTGTGATGGGCTGGCGTCCCAGCTAGAGTCCACGCTGCCTCACTAACTATGCTTCCAGGATCGGCTCTGGACCACCCTGTCCCTGAGCTGGCTTTATTTGTTAATGTCAAAAAAATTTTGATGAGTAAATATTCACAATGGAACACTTTGAAAATATTGGTTAATTTTTTTTTTCTTCGTTTTAATATGTAAGGAAACACAAATATGTGAGCACAAATTGTTGCGCTTTAAATTTCTGCACTTTTCTGATGATCCCAAACCTTTAACATCACAGAAGAGTTTGGCTGTGCAAGGTGTTTACTTAATCCACAAGTGTAATGAGGTAAATGGATCCTTTGTCATTGGTGGCCTGGCACAGTTCTTGCTGCACATCAGAAAGAGCTCTCAGTGGTCACAAAGGCTCAGTTGTAGGGGTCGCCACTTCTCCAGACCCCACTGAAACAAAGTCAGGTCCTGCATGGCTATGCTTTCGTAGCTGGCTGAGAGTCTGCGTTGCCGTAGACAGGATTGTGAAAATCCTACCTGACCTGTGCATTCTGTTGGCTCCTTGCAGAACCCCCTCACTGCTTTGAGTGGTCCCGGAGGCCATCACTTTCAACATGGTGATGTAGTCCACCTACCCACTGTATAAAAATTCATTATGAGCACTAACCACCATCCCCTCCACACATCATGTGATCCCCGCAACCAGCAACCGTAGTCTCGAACCAGGAGCCATCTCCTGCACAATAAAGCCCAGTTGTCTCTTGCTCCATCCTCCACAAGTGAGATAGAGAGGTTTATGTGTCCTGCCCTCTCTCTCTGTGTCAGGACTTGAGTGGTACAATTGCCAGGGTGTGATGTAAATCAAATTGCCCCTCCAACTGCTGTGTCCCCACTCCCAACAATGGCTCTACAGAGAAAGCCACCTCTACCACAGCACATAGCAGAGAGCTGGACATTCTGTACCAATTTAGGTTTTCCTTTGTGGTGCCACAAATACCACATTACCAGTTATACATCAGTCAGTCTCCAAACAGGCGCAGCCTCTGGAAATGTACAAGAACACACACACAATTTATTAATGGCACTTTTCTGGGGGTAACAATACTAGGACTGGTAGACCACTGGTAACTTGATTTATTTGTAAATCTAAAGTTACTTTTACCACTATAACACAATGACAAGCACTGACACAAGCTGTAAACACTGTGGAAGCAAGCTGAACGAATACTCCTGTCTCAAATGCGTTTTACTGCCAACTAACTGCAATCTGCAGAAATGCTTCCAAACACATACATTTTAGAAAATTAAGTGATACAAATAAGGCAAAAATAGACTGGGAAAAGTGTATAAGTCAAAAGGAGAAACCAGTGTAAGGAATATTGTTTATTCTTTCAACTTTTCTCAGTTGAGTCTTACAAAATCAGAATTCAGCACTGAGCTACTGTACTTACATTCATTTATCCATTTGTCCAGCTGGTTTACTGTCACTGTCTCAGCTGTACGTTGACCAACGGCAGTGCTGACAGCGTGGATATAAATCTGGGTGGAAGGTGACCACTGTAAGTGGCATGTGGTTTCCTGCCCCCAATGATGACAAACAGAGACTATAACAATAAGTAATAAGTCATATTTACCAAATGCTGTTGTCCATTCTGAAATGTGCAATTTAGATTTACAAAAAAGTATAGGGGGTAAAAAAGGTACAAAAGATCTCGCTTCATGTGATTTTGATATGACTTTATACAGTCACTACTTTATTCTCACGATCCTGTTTCATAAGCTAAGTATGTTTATACCCCAAAATGGTTTTTTTCCCGCTGAGAGATGAAAGTTTGATTGCTAATGATCATTAAGGCCTCATTTTCAACTGTGACACAAACATCTACACTATCTGCTGCCAATGCTTCTCATTACGTTCAACATGTGCAGCACAATATCAGCTGTTTTTATACAGAAGCCACAGGTGGGTCTAATGGGGCATTTCCAGGCTGCCTCCATCAACGAGGGTCTAGAATGTCTAGTGACCTTAGGGCTACAGGATGACATTTTTTCATTATCCAAATGTGACGTAATTCAGCGTAGTGTCATCTCCCAAGACATTCCCTTTCAGGGCACAGCAACTTGACTTAAGCAGGAGTTTCTTTTTATGCCCCTGGTTTGTCCCACCGCTCATTTCTTCATTTTTGAGACCCGACTTTGGATTTTGCACTTTTGCTGAGCCGGCGACACGAGACCAGCGCCACATATCGCCTTCTTCACAGTTATAGTTTGACTTTTGTTACCCTTATTCGTGTTTCACCTGTTATAATCTCAGTAATGATGACCCCTGTTTGAACTGTCCAAAAAAGACAGCTTTTTCCCTTTAATATTATGTTGTGTTTTTTTTTTTGTTTTAATGGTCGAATTAATGTCTAGTAATACATAAACATTCCGTTTCATATGGCTATGTACTTTATTTGTGAGTGTATTGTAGATAACTAGAAAAGAGCAGATTGGGTAAAGGCGAATGAAGAGAAATTTCCCTGTTAGGCTCTTATGATAAATGTGTTCCTTTTAAACGTATTTGGTAATATTTTAGCATCAATGGCTGGTACTTTTGGGGCTCAGGAATTTAGTAATTCCTCTGTTTCCGAATCTACTTCGTCCGTCAAAGCATGTCAGAGACAGTTTTTTGGTGACCTTTTTCCCATTCTTTTTAATGAAGAAAAAAAATTTTAAAAATGAATAATGGACTCCTAGCGCATCGGAAACACCTACATAACTACTAACCCATGAGTTCAGCCCGATAAAACGCTCTAAACACCAGTTATCTAATAAGAAAACAACTAGTGTTGTCATTAACTTCATGTTTCGTGGTACAATATGTACAGTACAGGAAAATTCGCATCCCAGTGGCCCCCCCCCCAAGGTGAGTGTTACGGTACAGCGTTAGGGTTTGTCACTGGAAGGAGACAAACAGCATCTGAAATAGTTTTTTATTTACGAAAACCCGCCGCCCGTTCGGTGTGTCGTGTGTCCCAGAGCGACGACAAAACCGACAAAGACGGCTGTGTGAACCAGTCTCTAAATATGTAAATGGTTATCAGAGCAGCAGTAAATTCTCCATTTTAAAACGCTTGATAAACATGCTAATATTAATGAATCAACTGAATTCATTCATTCATTCATTAGTTTTAACATACAGTCGCTGTTACATGTGGATGGAGAAGCAGTGCGGGCCGTGTGTGTCTTTCTTTGACACAATATCGTGTTCCAGAGTTAGAGATCATTGCGCCTGCGTGGTGTAAAACTTCTTTTAAAGTTTTCTACTTCAGCACAGGACGGATTTTATGTTGCACGAAAATTCCCGCCCACTCTTGTTCTGAGGACAGAGGGGCGTCCGGTTTAAATGACATAAAAGCCGGGACAGACCAGCGGAAACAGCTGAAAGGACAACGGCACCTGCGGTTCTAACCTCCAGTTATGATAAATTCATAACAGTATCCAATTGCAATACATACCATATGATTATTTTTTATTACAGGACACTGTAATAATACGGTAACTTAGGGTATTTATTTGATGGGGTTTTTTTTTTCATTCTCATTTGCATTTTTCTTGTGGATAAGCTTCACATAAAATATCTTTATGGCAAAGGTTCTGTTCCGATACCAATATTTATATTAATTTTCAAGAGATGTTATAGGATACCGCTGGACATAAAATTTGTACTATTGAAACTAATAATAATTTCATGTGTGACTTGTGAGAATTCATCTTACAAAAAGTTTTTTTTTCAGAAATTAAACAGCTTTTAAGTTGAGGGATACTACCGCCTTTGCTTAGAGGAATTCTTTTTTGCACATCCACTGAATTAGTCTTGCTGCATTTTGTGGTCGGGTCCTGCAAAGCAGCCTCCAAAAATGAACCTGTTTCACTTGGTCTGACTATCTAATTCTCCACGAACACCACTGCTGAAGCAGTGTGGGCCAAATGTGGCAAAGATCAGGCCAAAATGTCACTTGGTAGGCAGGATCCCATTTGTTTTTTTTTTTTTCTATCGATACATATTAAACTTCACATCCACATATGAAGGTGAAGAAACCAGACATTAGCAGCCTATTGGGTCACTGTTCTGGAATGGATGAAAGAGAACACTGGCAGAGATTCTGGGAGGAAGAAACTCCACTGGCATCATTGCACCACTGGAGATGATTCAGAGTGTTGCTGGACAACAGGAGTGTGAACTTATGTTAAAAGCAGGACTTCAGGTGCTGAAGGGAAGGACATGAAGAGGTGTGGGGTGGAAGAGCATGATGTCTCCTTGGTGCACAGGGACTGTGATGCAGAAGAGTAGAACAGAATGGGGTGGGAGTGGGACAAAGTTGATCATAGAGGAGTGGTATAAGGAGCACTGAGAGTTTGGTAGACTGATAAACAAATGGTTAAACAATGGAGAAATAACAGTGGAAAACAGCTGCTGGAAGATATGGCCCATCAGAGACAGCATGAAAGGCAGTGCAACACACAGCAGGAAAGTACCCACCCAACTGAATCAGAAACCCCATTTATTCCACCCAAAGAAGAATGGTTGTGAATGGCAGCTGTTGCATACTTGGTGTAGAAGAATGGGGAAAAAAATGCAAGCGGATTAAAAAGCCACGCATCTCCTCATCTTTCACACTTCCCTTTGAAAATTCTCTTTTGCTCACATTACGCTGAATGGACAATAGTTGCTGAACACATTGAGCATCATCTGCCATCAGATGGGCGACTGGCACACCAAAGGGGTGCTGGAAACCTATAGAGGGAGATCCCTTTGGACCTGTGGAAATGAGTTCCCATTTGACCTAACAAACAAATATCAGCTTGGCAAAGTGTTCCAGCCAGTGGAAAATTCTAGAGCAGATTAAATCTCTCCGCGCCCCTACCATTCTCACAGGACTAAACAATTGCATTAGCCAGTAAGAAAGGGTGAATACTCTTAGCATCTTCCTTTTCCAAGGTATGAATTACAGTATATCTATAGAACTTATTGGCAGAGAGGTAATATTATCCTTAGCAGGAGAACAATAATTTCCCTCCCCTGGTGATAATCCCTTATGCATAATATAAAATAAACAAAGAAGCCTGCACATCTACTAGAAACACTATATTTTAAAACCATTATTTTCAGATAAAGGACTATTTATAGCAACTAGCAAATTTCAAAAACAGAATTGCATAATGTTGCCCCAGTCAGCAAGGAAGTCTGAGCGTGTGGATTCAAGGAACTAGTGGTGGTGAACAAGTTTGAACAAATTTTGAATGCAAACGGCAGCAGGTAACACTGTATTCATGAAGACTTTGGAAAAGCAACTTGGAAGTCGCTGGTTTGAGCCCTGCATACCGCTACAGTTGCGCAGTTTCACAAAAAGTCCTGCGCTGCTCCAGTCACAAACACCCACTTCTATGAATGGGTCATATACTATAAAATACAGTAGGTAAAAGGTTGAAATTCTGTAGACAAATAGGTAATAACTGTTACATAACAGTGAGAACTTCAAACAAAACATGTTTAGACGTTTGTCAAGAATGGAACTGAGATACGTACTTTGTCTTTGGCAATTTTCTCTAACCTTGTTGATAAACTGTCCTGTAGAATGAATGTAACGTCTTACACCGGAAACACCTTTATTCAAAGCCACGGCTTTCGGCTGTACAGGTCTGCCTAGTTTAAACTCTGTCAATTGCTGAAGAAATTCTGGCGAATTTAGACTCTGTAGGTTACAACAGCAGTTTAGAACCTTCGATTTTAATGTGCAGGCTCACGGTCATCCTCAAACGTTTGTTGCCCCAAACATCATCTAAAACCACAGTACTAGAGGCATTCAGACTTTATCAAACACTTTCCATTATTCTTACTTAATGTCTCTCCCTTCAACAAACACACTTTTTCCATTCTCCTTCCTTCTACCATGCCATAAGGCAGTGGTTCTGAACCAGAAGGCCGTGGGCCACTAGGAGACCTCAGTCAAAATCCGCAGGAGCTGCAAGATGACCAAAAAAATCCAAAATATTAGCACCGTGCTTAAATTGTTAAAAACTGAGCTACGGTAACAAAGAAAGAAGCACAAAAGGATATAACTGCAAATATAGCTAATATTTTTAGAGAACATGTAGCCTCACATGTTCCTCACGTATTCCCTTACTCTGCTGAAAAACTAGGAACATTTTTTTCATCACAGAATGAAAGCTTGGCAACCAAAATGACAGCTGTCGGCCACAGAACAACTTTCAGCCCATCTAGAGCAACCAAAACCTCTCACCGCGGTTTCAATTGCTGAAGGAAAATCCGCTGAAACACCCACAGCAAGTTGCCAGGTATAAATGTGCCGCTATTGCTGGACTGACAAAATGTAAAAAAATTTCACCTTAGTTTCTCTAACTATAGCTTTGCTGACAAAACATGACAAGTACCAATTCAAGATCTGGACTTTTTTTCGAGCGAAAGGTAAAAGATCTGATGAGCTCACAAACTGAAATGCAGGCAAATACTGGTGTGGCTAAGAAACAGTTAAAAATATCATACACTGTAGCCCAAAAAATAAATTTAAATCCTCGTAGCGTTGGGGAGTTTTTCCTAGATTTTCCTTGTGCAACTGAAGCCCTGAGTGATTTATCTGGGGGGGGGAACCAAAGTAATCGGAATTGAAACTACTGCGTGAAACGTCTCAGCACTGTCCTTCTACACTGACCAAAAAAATCAGTGCTACGCGTTTGCAACTTACGCAGCGGTTCCAAACCAGCCAAGTTCCGTGGCCTCCACACTCGCCTGATATTGCCTCACTGTGACTTTTTGCTTTTTCTAAAAACCAAAAAGTCTTGCAAGGAAAGTAATTTGCAAAGGTCATCACTGAGAATGTTGTGCGAGAGCCAGCAACTGCAGCCAAAAGTGAACCTTCTGAGTGTCCAAACACAGTCAGCAGACGTTCACTGATCTTCCACCTGTACCACAGTCCCAAAGTGTGGTGTGACCTAACAGCAAAGTTATCAGTCCAGATACTTTATGAAAGACTTTGTATTCAGTGAAACAAACAAGCTTACCACGGCAACGCAGGGTGCAAACGCAAACAGTGTTGTCCCACCTCAACAAGTCAGTGCTTTCAAAAGAAAAATCTTGTCTCCTTAGGAATCAGTGACACGTTTCAGCAAACTCAATGCATTCGTAGCAGAAACAATGCCAGATTTCAGCCCCATCAAAAATCGTACAAGTGTGTCTCTCAAAGGCGTTGGAGATTTCTGACAGTTGTTTCCCTGCAATAACAGGGAAGCAAGCGGCTCCTTACGTTTGGATTAACAACCCCTGTACTGAGAACTTCGACGAAACTTCCAGGTACTTCCTCAGCAGAAGTCCTGAAAGCGCTCATAGGCATATTTACCGATGACACCCTGAGAACTTGGTCCAGTGAAACACCACTGGAAAAATTCTGGTGTGAGAGTGCTGAGACCCCGGATGTCAATAAACAGCAATGAATATGTGTTGAACGTGAGTTTTCAGGCACGACAGCCCTCGTGCTAAACACAGGCCCACCCGGACTCTCGAGAACGACGTACACGTTGCCTTATCGAAAACTTCTCCCTGCCATGACCACACTATTTGTAGGCAACAGCAGAAATGCCCACACTGGTTATTTTCTGTTATGATCTGTAATGTCTGTAGACACTAATCCTTTTTCGAATTACTTTTGATTTTTTCATTCTTCATAAACATTCATTTTAAACTGAGTGAGCAGTGAGTAGCTTCTGCTGCTACAAAGACTGCCTACAGTGACTGGTTCTGCATCTTGGAATTTACTTGTTATTATTAGTTATCTTTGAAAATGACCACATTTTATGCTAGGATTAAGCAATTTAGGAACTAGTAAAAATAACACATTTAACAAAAACACAGTTTGTTTTTAAAATACCTTTTAATTTTGTCACACTAAAGAAACAAAAAACAAAGGCAGTGGAATAGTCCTAGCAACAAATCTGTTTTTCTTAATAAATGTACGTTTGAGACGGAGTACCTTTTTTCTGCAAAAAAGTGCAAGAGGGTAAATACCATGACTTGTCTAGGAAGGCCCTCAAATATTCTCGTGCACACTGGGGGACCTTAGAGGAATAAAGATCGAGAATCGCTGCAATAAGGACCTAGAAGTTTTTAACAAGGTTTTTACTGTTATTTACAACCTCTGCACTGTGTGACCAGGAACAGGTTCAACCCCAGTTCAGCCTGTGTGGAGGTTGGATGCTCTTCCTATCTCTCTGCACATCTTTGGACTGTGGGAGGAAACACTCACAGACTCAGGGGGAATATACAGACTCCACACTGACTGAGTTTGATTCACTCCTTTTGCCTGAACAACTCTGGTACTGTAAGGCAGCAGCAGCAACCACTGCACCACCACGCCACCCCAGGATAAGTATTACTGACCATAAAGTAACATTACAAAGCCTTGTCTAACATCATGGATGTAGCATGCACTCTCAGATCCACAGCTACGTGCACAGTTCGGATGTATAAACCAAAACAGCAGGCCTGGTGCTACCAGCAAGCTCGCCGACATCAAGGAAGACAAGAGATGAGGAGGGGCAGGGCCAAGAGAACAAGGTCAACAGTGGAGCAGGGCGAGGCCACGGCCAAAATGGACACCAGTGTGGCATCCCTCGATGCATACACTTCACGAGTGAATGTCTCATGGATGTGCCTGAAGTTTCTCTGCAGCAGTGTTTTATTGGCCCCTTCCTCAGAGTAGTAGATGCCTGCGGCGAAAGCATCAATCTGCCAGGGTGAAAAAACATGTCCCTCAGAAATTGCTGTTCTGTTTTGCATAGCCATGCAAATTAACTACAGACAAACTACGGTCACAGAGAGCAAACACTTCAGAAACTGGATATGCATGAAACTAGAAGGCTGGTACCAACAATGAGAATGTACTGTACCTGTTGCTGGGATACGTAGATGGGTACCTCGTACACAGTCCACATAACAATCTGAGAGCACGGAGGGGTGGTAAGACTTCCATGGTAGCGATAAAACCGGGACATATTTTGTGCCGGCAGGAGATTCAACAGTGGAAATGGTTTCATTGCTACAGATTTCCCTGTGGGGAACAAGATGGCAATGAAACATACCTCCTTAGAGAAGCAAACAGGCTGCTATGTGCCATGGAGACGTGACACACGGGAACGCGTGGCTGTTACTTACCCTTATAGGCTACAGAAGGAACAAGATTGGAGATAACTGTGAAATTTTCATTGTCCAAATCTCCAACCTGCAGATCACAAAGGGTGACTTTTCCACCTAAACACAGAGGGCAGCTTCGAACGTGATAATAGACAGTGCATAGAAACATCCGAACTTACATCGATGAAAACTCCAAGCACTGCCAAGCCACTGGGGTCATGCATGGCTTCAGTCAGGTTTTGATATATGGATTTTATACTGACAATGTGCATCTGGGCAGGGAAAAAAAAACAAAACAAATGACTGTTATGATGATGCATTGCATAACATCTTGTGCAGCGCCTCCTGCACCTAAAAACATAAAATGTGTAAAAACCTGCAAAATGTCTTCACTGAATGACATTTAGAAATCACAAGATGACCTAACAGATTACTGGTTACTCTATTTAACCCCAGTTACTCTACCACTATACCACCTGCTGCCACTTCTTTATCTGATTTAACAGTATTTCTATTATGTAGATATGACCACGTTTCCATATTCAGTGTCATGACGGACCTCCATTGGGTATCTCCGACCGTTCACGGTGTGTTCCGATCCATTCATAGTTGAGTCGCCCCAGTGGAAGTGTAACTGCACTGTGCGATACGTGCCAGGTAGGCCTCCACCATGCACTGCCAGGTTGGATCCCAAATCCAGTACCACTGTGCAAGAACAGACAACTGTAACAGCTAGTTTGTGTGTGTGTGTGTGTGTGTGTGTAAGTGTGTGTGTGTTCTGCCTCCCCCGTGTGCCACAACAGTGGGCCCCCAGATGGGCTCTACAGTATCTCTATAGATCAATGGCACAGAAGACAGTGTTACAGGTAACTGTAGTCTTTCTACCAAATCATCCAAAATGCTTAGAGTGTATTTTAAAATGGGGTTATGACAGTTTGCATCATCTGGAAATGTTCTCAACAAATTTGTTCTCAACAGTTTTATCATCCTTCTTGTATCATTATCACATAACAACAATCATTATGAGAAAAGGGGGAAAGTGAAGGAGCAAAGCATTCCGGTACCACCACAAAGAAAATGAGTTTGGCGGTCTAAGGGGCTCTCAGGTAGGTGCTAAACTACTGCAAGACTGAGGTCAACTTAAGTGGCCTAAACAGTTACTGCCCCAGTGTGCTGGTAGACCAGGCAACGATCTTCTCCAACACCACTCCATTGAGAGCTTCATCTGGAAAGCTATACCTGAATATCCTGTGTTTCTCAGCTTCCATTGTCCAGGCGGGGCTTTATCGAAACCAATGAGATGTATCTCTTCCAGCGACTTGTTTCTTGTCATGTTTCCATCTAGGTTTATCGGGGAATGATGTATGCCATTGACTGGGTGGCAGGCCGGAAATTTCTCTCCCCACGAATAGGAACCTGGTGAGAGAACAAGAGAGGAACAAGCAAGAAGGTCTGCAAAACACAACAACACGCGAGGATTTCTTTTCTTGGCCAGATTAATGAGCTTCACAAAACAAACAAAGGAATTGCAACCAAATTGAGGGGAAAAGCAAACTTACTGCAGTAATATCTGTCGTAGCAGAAGTCAGCTAAGGAAGAATGAAAGGGGACAGTAAGAGCTACTTCTCCATTTTCAGGTACAAGGTCATTTACTTATTGTAGAAGAACGTAAAATGTTTAACATTGCAAGCGATGCAGTGAAATACGCAAGATAAGAATAAAAAAGAAAATTAAATGAACCACGTGAGAATAAGAAAAATGTTTAAGAATGAATAAAAGATCAATAAAAACACGCAGCAAACATATACATTGTGGGTTATATCCAGGTTTAAAAGGAGAGAAACTCACCTGCTAAAGAAGTGGCAGAGAACACCACTATGTAAGTGAGATGGTTGAAGAGAGAACACATGCTGCGCGAAAGAGCGTTTTTGGCCAGGTCGGACCTGCGAGCTCGAGATGTCGGCGCTCGAACCTTTGCTGGGGTCTTTCAGCCTGACGGAACCAACCGCAGAAACTGCCTTTGGGGGGATGTGTTGAGACACGGACACCTCCTGCATCCTTCGAAGCTTTTAATGCTGCCGTTAACCTGAGTAACACAAATATTCATGAGGTTCCACCCCCCCAGCAGCGATGCTGAATATCGCCACATTCCGCTCCTCAAGGGAGGGACGCCTGCAGGTGTTCGAGAATAATCCACATTATTATTATTATTATTATTATTATTATCGCTAACTCTCGCTTTCTCTTGGTCGCGGGGGGTCTATCCCGGAGAATATTTTTTGTAAAGTTGACGTGTAAATTTGTAAGATCCAGGTAATATAACTTTAGAATAAGGAATTATTGGTTTGAGCTACCTTTCCGAACCGAACCTCTCATTCTTAAAAGATCACTGGAAATCACAGCACATGACGTGCGTTCGAGTTCGAGGGGTTTATCTCGACTTCGGGACGGCGGTGTGACCGCGGAAAGACGCTGCACAGGTGTGACCGAGTGTGTGCGATAGGTGCGAAACACGGCGACAGAATGGTGAGATAAAGGGAAGCCTTACAAGAACATTTGTATGAGACGTTTGTAAATGATATCTGAGAAATGATGACACGGATTCCTGGGTCTCTTACCACGTTCCTTGTAGAAGAATGTCGCTCACCGTGACCTGTTTTACATCGCTGACCGGACGGACGGAAGGACAGTCTCTCTGCAAGGTGCGTTTTAACACGAAATCTCAAGTTGCCAAAACAAAACGCGCGTTTTTATGTATTTGTTTAAAAACGGATAACATTTATTCATTTCAGTGTAAAACACGATGTGCTGCGTTCAGCTCGCTGTGCCACGAAAGGTACCTGCAGCATCACACCTGTGATGTGCAGAAAGACCCGTGTCAGATTTTTGTTTTTAGTCTTCAGCAGCGTTTAGCGGCAGAGGGAGGAAAATAGCAACGATTTTCGATTACTGTATTATTTATGAGAAAAAATAATCCTAATTCGAAACATACAGTAGCGTCGTACAGCGGGGACACCCAGGGTTCAGGTGAGGAGACTCAAACCTTGTCTCGAAGACGGTGAGAAAGTATAGCGTTTTTTTGTTTGTTTGTTTTTTTTTGTTCATTTATGCCTTAACTGTCAGTCTAACCTGCTGACGACAGAAAACCAATGTTTGTCCGTATCGTGTGGCCGGTGAGCGGGTCCCCGTTAGTAACATGTTGCTGTGCGAATCGGTCGGCATTGCATTTGGAATTTGAGTTCTTAAAAGTTAGTAGAAGATACTGCTCATGTTCACAACATATGTTTCTTTCATTTCAAAACATTTCAAAACAATGGTTAGAAAGCAGCAAATCTCGCCGATTTAGTGTAACTTTGTTTCATTACCCAGAATGCACCAAGAACTGAGGGCTGTTGTGAATAATGTCCATGTACCTCCACCGCGTTCTTCTGGGAGGGGAGAGCAGACCAGCCAGACTATCTGGTCAGTCGACGGGGGGCAGAAAACAGTACCGGGTGCATGCGAGAAATACTTTAGTACCGGCACTTCAAGCAGAAAAATGAAGGCGTACCGGGCAGCTACTGAGCACTGGCGAGCACTGGCGAGCACTGGCCACCGCATGCGGCTCCTGACTGGGTGGGTACGGAGGAAATCTCTCTGACTCCGTGATATTTATAGTTCCTAATCTTGTGTGTTCGAGTGCGTCTTGAGCCGCGGGTTCACCTTTAACTAAGTTGTTCCGCTTGAGGCACCTGAATTGCTACCTACTTGTTGACGGCCCCCAGCGAACTCTGCACGAGTACAGCTGCTAACAACAACCTTCCGTCCGGACCGCGCGCATGACATCTTACGCACATCCCGGCCACGTTTACGCATTTGCCGTGTTTTCGGGAGTCGGTGTCAGGCTCAGTAAGTGAAGGGACGGGGTTTTGGGCAGAGGTCTCGGCCGCCCTGTGCGCCCCACTCGCCTCTTCCGATCGCCGGTGTTGCAGCTTGAGCGCGCGCGCGCGCCCACCCACCGCTTCCACCCCCCTCGAATTTGAGCTCCGAGACATTGACAAATTCAGACACAATAAACTGCTTATTGGAGATGTGTTAAGTATCAGTCTTGAAAGAGACATTTATTTTAGTGCGTTTTAAGTTTCCCGAAAAAGTCATCACTACAAATACAAATCTTGAACTCAACGTCCATAATGATAAATCCAACAGGATTCCGACTTATTGACGAATCCAACCAAAAAATAACAGAAAAAAATCTCCTTCGGTGTCGTTTATTTGATTACATATAGAGCTACTAAAGAAGGAAAAAATGGCCCAATGAGGGGTAGAATTAAAGATAAATATAAAAAGCATACAGTGATCAAATCCAGAGACAAAAAGTTCCATTCTAAACTCGTCCTTTGTGTTGAAAATCCTACGTACCATCAAAGTTTGTGCCAATAAATATTTCACTACAGGATTTAGGATGAGGGCATTTAGAACCTATAAAAACAAATATGCAAATACCACAGGCTGCCTTGTCATGGGAACAAAATGTCTTCTATGACTTAACCAACCGACTTGGTTAACAGTATTGTTTCTACTTGTCCAAATCATAAACATGCATGTCCATTAAACACGGAAACACTCAAACCGCCCAATTGCAGCCCCCATTCCACACATCCCCACCGCAGGACCCGAGTATCGTACTACACAGCAACAGCAGTTTCATTTTGCACAGGGATATACAAGGTCATTTTTATAAGAAGTGTTTGATGCTCTAAAGAAGATTGTCAAAGCTTAGGTTTAAAAGGCCTATCAAATTGGAGAGTCCCGTTTAATTCAGGGATACTGAACAGGGGCACTTCTGCAGATCGGCAGGAAGACCAGACATCACTTCACCGGTACCGCAGTTCCAGGCAGGTGTGTCCCCTACTGCGGCCTTTTTATAGGCCACAACGTCCTACTGTCCTCTGGCAAACCTCTGGAACCTCAAGCTGAACCTGAAGCTGAGGACAGCTAGGGTAGAGCCACAGGTTTTATTTAAGAAAAAAAAAAATCCCAACTTTCCCAGCAAATGTTATCAGCCCGAAGGTTAAAGATGTTGTTCTAAACACTACTAAACTTGATGTCGATCTCTAAGACTGTCACTTTTTCAGTGGCGATACTATAGTATGAACTACAGGAACAAGTCATCAGAGCAAACCTTCCTGTTTCTGGTGACCCCCCGACTAAACATTAGTGTTGCATGAATTGCCATGCAAAGTCAAGACTCAGCTATGTAAAAATACTGGAGTGTTATACAAGTTTACCTTACCAGTCTAACCACTTTAAATAAAAAAAAAAAAAGTCAAAACACTGCTTCAGCAAAGCTATTTTTAGCCACCACAACATGGGAGCATACAAAATTAACTTTTGAAAAAGTTAGTTTTAGCCCTACATTCATGGATTTTGCTCTTTAATAAAATTTACATATTTAAGAATTTCATAAACGTATAAGTTTACAGTGTCTCTCAGTTTCTAAAGACTAACATAACAGACTGGACTGGTAATGACTTTGTTTTCTGAAAGTGTTTTTATCAAGAAAATCCATTATTTGAGACACAGAAAACTGCAAAAAATATCACACAGAGAATAGAAAAGTTGTCAGAGATGTAAATAATTCTATTTCATTCTTTGACAATGCTTTTCTAAGATAAAGGTAATATTACCGCAAACATCATACCATGTGGGAAACAACCACGACAAGTATCCTAAAACTACAAAAATCAGATTTGAGTGTCCACCAACGCAAACCCGGCTGGGGGATCAAATCTTTTGACAGACACATATCCCACATGGGGTGGTTTCAGCAGATGTCAACAGAGCATTTGGTGCCTATCCTGAAGATTCAAAAGTTACTTTGCCCAACTGCTCCTGAGCCCACTTTGCAGAATTATTGCACAAGGCCTTTTCTGACAACGCTACTTGCCTATCAAATGGATGTGAGGAGTGAAAACCTCTCACGTGGAAACACGATGTAATCGGGGTCTTCAGCTCTCTGCGCTACGTCAACCAAGCCAAGCATGACATCACTCTCCAGTGTATCGAGTACTTCCAACTGTGATGCAGACACTGGCTGACAAAGGGCACCTTATATAAAATGTTTTCTGATATGGTGTTTTTTTAGCCACTTCTTTCGTGCTCATTTCATTCACGCTGGTGAAAATGGATAAGTTTTAGCAAGAACACAAGGACAATGGCTCTTAGGGTGAAGGCGACTGTGAACAAAAGGGATTTGTTAGTTTCTTTTGAGAGGTCAGGTGTTGATTTCCTCTCGTCTGGTGTGATCATGCAGTCCTCGTCCCTCGTTCAGTCTGTGTGTCTCTCTCCTCAGCTGCTCAGGCCCTCTACACAGCGGTACTGAGAGAGGGACTGCCAGGTGAGACGTCATCACTGGGCGTGTCAGGACCCACCAGGAGAGTGCTGCTGTCGACAGAGTCCTCACGGATGCCCCTGGGGGGTTGCGGGTGGGAGCTCTCCACTAGACTGCCCAACTGATGGTCCACAGCCTCAGTACTTGGCCTGTCAATGATGGGCAACTCAGCAGTACTCCTCCCTGGAAAGGGAAGGACCAGTGTGTTATTCTTTTGAATGGCCTTTGTGGTGTGGACCCAGGTTTTTGGCATGATGGACCAGTTAAGAAACTACAACCATTCTGTTCTTGTGTTTTCCTGCTATTCAACAGACAAGAACAAAATCTGAGGCCCTGCGAGAACAATGACAACTAACTGAGTAATTGTATTATACAGCGTTGATCACAACAAAATCCAGGCCAACCTCATGTTTAAGATGGAGATGGATGTCATGCAGTGTAGGTACACAAACACCAAGGAGAGGTGGAAAGGTCTATTTTGGTTGTAGCCTCAAGAGGTTTGTGGCATATCCTCCGTCCCAGGTAAGTAACACATTGCTTAACTCATACAAGGACCTACAACCACTATTTTTGGTTATTTGTGTGTTGCTTGTTATATGTTTTTAACAGTAGATATACGGTTGAAGGAACCAATAATAGTAACACTAGTTATTAAAACTATATTCCCATTGCATGGTTTTTGCATGAATTTTAAAAATTGTTTGTGGATTTCATTTTTTTGTGGAACCATGGATTTTAGTTTTTAGTTAGTGTAAATTAGTTATTTTGCGTGTGTGTTTAATTGTATTTGTTTTGACCATCTTAATAATACTATGCATGCAAAGCTACTTTCTCTTTCATTTTAATTATTTTAAAGTTATGTCTTGCCTTGTATGGCTTTTCTCATTTTGTAGACATCTTTGTTTAAAAGGTTGTGAATCCCACAAGAGGTAGGTTAGTTGTACAGTAGCATCCAGGGGACAGGCCAGGGGACCACCTTCTATGGTGGGGTTGCTCAACAGGTTTCCCTTAACTTTTTATTTAGAGCTTTGGGGACTATTTTTAATTTGGTTTCGTTTCAACTGTCATGCACAGTATATATATTTAACTTTGGATTTTATGGATTAGTTTTAGCATGATGTGGCACTTTTTGATCATTTATTGTAGTTGTTGAACCGTAGTTTTTAAACAAAGTTGAATGTTGAATGGAGTGATAATAACTGTCGTCTACACCTCGCACTAGCATGTCCATTCTGATCCAGAAAAAAAGTGTTATTTGCTAATCATGATGTAACAATGTAAATAAATCAATTTTGACATAAGATAGAATTATGGTGAACAAGAACATCAAACTGAGCAGGTTTGTGTGTACAGTAAGGGCAGCTACCCAAATCAACGTAGAGGATGCTCTCTGGGTTGATGGAGTCCTCGTAGGATGGTGGGGGATCATCAGGATGCTGCATGTCAGGGTATTTGTATGCAACGTAGGGCGGTGGGGGCTCCTGGAAATGAAAGGTTCCCCCCTCTCCATCATCGGACAAGTGCAGCGGGGTAAGGCCTGTGCCAAACGCATCAGGGCCATATTCAAAACCAGGGACCCTGTGGCCCAGGTTGAAATGGTGTACTGAAAGAGAGAGATCAACATATTAGAGTTTAAGTAAGCACATATATCCATCACTACACCCCCCCCCCTTTTTAAAATGACATTTACAAACAGGTTAAATACTTTTTCAAAGTTAGTCATAAAAAGATTTGACATAAACAAACCAAAATATACATAAATAACAGTACAGAAAAAGCAGTGTTAATACTTCTATATCTAGGTGTGTTAACAGTGCTATTACTTTATTCTGACCAATTTTATTGGCTCTGTTACTGAATTACCACTTGACTGCTGCATAAATCTGCTGCAGCAGTCCAGCAATTTGCTGTAATGGCAATAAAATGTCACACGGGGCACAGGATTTATAGTGGAAGATGGTTCTTAGTGACAGCTGCGTACAGTTGCCCCCAATGAGAGTCTCGATGCGCTGCCGTCGCCGTTGCCGCAGTCGGTGCACCATGAAGAGTAGCAGTGAGAGGATGAGGAAGGATGAGATGCAGCTGACAATGAGGCGCATGCCGCTGGCCATGGAATCAAACAGGCTATTCCCATCTGGGAGAGAAAATAGGACAGAGGGTTAATACACAGCAACCAGCGTAGCTATTCAATTGATTCCAGTTCCATTTCAGACTCCTTTCACACTAACACCACAATGACAATGTGATGAACAATGTTCACTTCAATGAACTCAGAGGCATATTTAGTAGACAGTAAAATACATCTGAAAAAGGCTCACTGGAAACTAAATGCCTCCTCCTAGTGGCCAAAACAGGTTTCAGAGAACAGAAAGGAACCTATTCTTCGCACTGGACATGTTCCAAAACTTCTGTCATACTTCGAGATCAGTGAGTACTTCTTTAAAGGATTTTTAAAAACTTCAAAAATAATGGATAAATAAAAATATTTCACAAAGTACAGATCTTGTAATATTTATTAAAGGCATAATCTAATGCCTTAAGAGGCAGTTAAATGTTCACCCAGAAACCAAAGATGCTCAAAACATAAACTGATCAAAACATGCAGTTATTAAAAATTCAAGCTATACAAAGTAGTCAACTGCAAGCAGAATATATGTTACAAATACAGAAAACAATTATATTAAATATTCAACAATCAAATTAAAACATGGAGAAAAGGAAAATGTATACGTGGACCAAATAAAATCGATTAGAAGGAAAAGAAGATGATGAGTAGTTATGGCCATCAGCTTCTTGTACCTGGGTCCAAGCAGGTGAACTTGCAGCACTCGCGGGGATCCTTGCGGAAGTGTTGGCAGCCCTGGGGCCTCTCGCACAGTGCTGCCACGCACATCTCTGGCTCACCATCGTGACACGTGCAGCTCAGGCAAGGGTCGTCGCCCTTTGGAGTGAAGTAGTAGCCCTCGCTCACCACGTTGTCCTTGATATCTACACAGGTCTGCCCTAGTTGCCCACAAGGAGGGGAGTGAGGACCACAGGCAGGAATAAAGCAGCTCAATAAAACACTCACAATCTGTCACTTCTTTCACATTAACACATACACATCCCTGGGTAAACCAGAGGAAAAGATATGCACATTTCTTAAAGGAAAGAATGGTACCTGACTACCAAAGGCCAAGTATACAAGGCTGTGAGTGAGAAACACAGACAGACATGCAACCCTGTCCTCAAGATTTCACCCAATGCTCAACCCTGCCCCTTGTTAAGGCCCCACCCCATCAGGACGTACTTCGCTTGCACAGGAAAGGAAACTTCTTGTAGCAGTTCTCAGCATGCCAGCTGTGGAGGCCTCGCTCATTCATACTCCTGATCTGGAAGCGCTGTAGCTGAGCGCAGAAGACACTGTCCTGGCTGGGAACACTCTCACCTAAGCTTGTCAGGCCCTCAGGAGGCAGGAATACCTGCATGGAACCTGGAAAGAGATGGCAGTCAAGCAGCGGGGCATGGGAACAGACCCAGATTTAAAAGCAGGGGACTGCTCAGCTGCAAAATAAAGGTATCATCTATAGTTTTTCTTCAATACATATGCACAAACAAATCCATACACTGAATGTCTCAATGAAGTACTCAGTGAAGCAGAATATGGTGGGACTTTAGATGGTCAGTGGGGTAGAACAATACTGCTTACTCACCTTTATAGGCCACCTCCCAGCGGCCCTCCAGGGAATGGTTTTGGTTGGTGATGACATACTGGTACCCAACCCAGAACCTGTAGCACATGTTCCGAAGATGTACTTGCAGCGAGAAGTCAAGATTCTCTCCAAAACAATCAGAAGCTGTAAAGGCTTTGCCTTCAAGACCAAATCAATCTTGGGTCTGTATATTTCTGTATATTTCATACCACTGTACATGATTATTATTAAACCTCTAAGTTGCTTTGGGGAAAAAAGTCAATAAATAAACGAAAGGGGTCATTTATGGTCATTAACCAACTTTTATCTGAACACTCAGTATGAACAAGTTAGCCACTCACTTGCACTGATCCTTGCGCTCGCACACCTTCTCATCAAAGTCCACCTCAATCTTCAGGATGAACTGCAGCTCCTCATTGGTGCCAAATGTGGCCAGTGAACCGTTGACTTTCTGGCAAGTCTCCACAGCCTGCCAGTAGTTCTCGTTACTTAGGTACACCTTGTAGCAGCTAGCTGTCTTCTCATAGTGGTGCCAACCAGTTGGACACTTCTCTGGTGTGATCAGGGAATGTGGGTTAAAAATCACGTTTCACAGTGGTTGATTAAAAAATTGTCTCTTCGTCCTTCACAGCCATTAGTTTCCTTTATATTTCATTACAGTATCTGAGCCAATGCACTGGTATAAATACAGATATTTTTTATTAACTGAATGATAGCAACAGCCTGAAACCAGCACAAATATTAACAGCATTGCTGTTGCTAAGACACACTTGACATGCTGTGAAATGGCAGCTTACTGTGGTAAAAGTGGTAAAAGCTCAGGACAGACCCTATTTCCATTTGAAAATGAGGATAACTGAGATGGGATCAAGAGGGGGAGATGGCCTTACTGTTGAATCGCACCGGCTGGGCCACACCCATCACGTCCTCCACTGGGTCAAAGCCATTGCCGTAGCGGTACCTCTCCTCCTGCATGGCTGGGTTGAGATGCCAGAAAAAGAGAAATATTAATGCCACTGGAACAACACTATGACTATGTAATAAAGGCAGATTGCCTTCACACACAATACATTCAGTAGAAGACAGCAAACTGTAAAGAAACTGAACCAAACAATTGCCATCAAAACACGGTGAAATATTTTCACTGCTCAAACATAATCACGCATTTAAACAAACAGTTCACAAATACATGGGGTACATTGTGGAGTTGGAGGCCATCGGGAAACATCAACAATCTATGTACAAATGAAGATAAAAGTAATCTCGCTGTGCTAGAAATTGAAGAAAATTCATGAAAGGCCTATATCAACATGAGACATTTAGTCTTTCAATTGACTTTCAACAAAAAGTGCCATGAAACACTGGTAATTTTTTCCAGGGAATGGAAAAAAGGAAAACAGTCTTAGAATTTGTTCCTATCTCCAGTTTAGCATTGCATTTTTACATTGTCACTGCATCATCTGCTACTGCTGTCACTGCAGCATGAACCACACAAAACCTCTGAGCATGGACCACACACTTTCAAAGATTAATCTTCATTAAAACTCTTCTGGAAAATTCCCCACACAACTCGCAGCAGTCATTAAGTGTAATCGATGGCCGTGCTCAGTGGAAGCTGGTTCATGTTAACCCCTTTGGTTTATACAAGCTTGTATAAACCAAAGACATCTATAAGGCAGAACCTGCCAGCTGGAGGCAACCTGGAATTTCACCTTCAAATCCAGCTAATGGGTAGCAGGTAGTGCACTGGTTAGAACCGTGACTTCAAGATCAGCTGAACCTGGGATCAGATCCCAACACCAGCTAAAGCACCTTTCAGGTAGGTACTTGTCCTGAATTGCCCCAGTGGCAGTTAGCCAGCTGTGTAAGTTTGTAAATGATTAAAAGTAGCTTAGTATTAAATACCTACTACTATAAGAAAGAAAAGCATGGGCTAAATGAATAAAGAAAAAAAAAAAAAACAATACTTCCAGGGTGTTAACAACTGGATGAACAAACCTGAACTGAACTACATTCGATGCACAGCAGCAGAGTTTCTATTAATCTATACAAAATCCTTCTTCCTCTAATCTCACTGTGAGAAAGCTTGGGTTAGCTTGTGAGAGTAAATGTACACTGAGGTAGACACAGCCACACCAGATGGAAATTATTATTATTATTATTATTATTAACAACAACAACAACCACTCACACACAAATATATTTAGGTTAACACAGAACTCATTTAAGTAAACGAAAAACAGGAGATGAGATGTTTGTTCAGGACAGGTAACTAAGGTAAACATGACAATAAAGTGAACAGTATATTAGTCCCCCAGGGAGGTACAAATGCACCTGCAGTAAGATGGAATACAACGGCCCCAAAGACAACTTGTGTGGAGGAGCAAAAACTACTTACGGGGGCAGTCCAGCTCATCACTCTTGTCCTCACAGGCAGTCCAACCGTCACACTGCCAGGACAGGGGGATGCACTGCATTTTCCCACTGCGACATGGGAACTGCTCTGGGCCACAACGCAGCTCTGGAACCAGAGGACAGAGTTACACATGACAGAGCGCTGCCGTCTGTCACTTCACGGACACGGCAAATCACTGCAACCACACAGAAATGGCAAAATAATAATGGGGGTCAAAACACTTAATTCGACAGTACATAGTCACAACAATATCATCATGCACCATATCATAGTTCATAAATGCAGAACCTCAGGGTTCAAAGGTCAGGCTCTGCAGACTTATAGCTCAAATGCAGCCAAAACAAATATAACCAGTTTTGGTACAGAAGGTGAGAAATGCACAATCATCTTCCAAAACCAAACACTTCACCTGTAAGAGTCCTGAGAGAACATTTTTTAAAGTGTTGAGAGCTGATGTGAGAGTAACCAACATCCAGGGGAGCTGCAGTCCTGCCAGAGGGAAGGCTGGCAGGTCACTTATTGTCATGCAAGAATTTTTTAACACAACATTATTCATGCATCTTACAAGGATTCCCTGGGACACCACCCATATGTAGAGTTTCTTTTTTAATATGCTGATGAACTCTGAACTCTGTCATCTACCAGAAGACATTGCTTCCTGTCCTTGATGGTGCTGTTTCTGTCTTGCAGCTTCTATTATGGGTCATGGAAGACAACAAACTGATACAGTGACTAAATGTTATCACTGAGCAGTATACATCATTCACCATGGATCATGTGAATTTGGATTTAGGAACTGACTTCTTACTTCTCTTTAAATTTTATCATGTATCTTTTTATGACTGAAGCTTCTAGGGAAGCGGGATGTTATTCCTTGAAACACTGCACAGCTACTGAATGAATCAAGTCAGGATGTTGTGACTGCTGTTACATATAGTTCATAAGTGATACCAGCACAAAACAGCTCCTGGCAACCAAAGTGCTTCTAATGTAAACTCTGCTGTAGCAAAGAGAATATACAGTAGTCAAAAGTGAAAGTGAAAACATGGTGGCAACCTCACTGCTTCATGAAAACAATTCAGTAGGGCTTCTTGGAAGTAACTACTACTTTGTCGGTTAGGTGAGAGATGCTTTTATGCAGTCTAGCTAATGATTTTACAGTGTAGCAACCAATTTTACCGTTTTACACAACTAGATATTCCACTGACATGACAGAAAAAAATGCAGCACAGAATGGTACTAGAGTAGGACCCTGTCTTGCTGGGACTTGAACAAGACTGCAAGTCACTGCCTATTGCCCTTAACAACAAACAGTCATTTGAGTACAAGTGCAAACAGTTCAAACAGCACACTCAGGTGATAAAACATTTCAAGGCTTTTGTTTCCTCTAACATTTTGAGAGTCTAAAAGCTGTGGGATACACCCTTAATCGCCTGTTTTTCGATGAGGACGTTTTTTGATGCTTACCTGACAGTAACCGTGCCAGAGCTAGCCGTGGGCCTGAAACAAAGCGCAAAAGAACACTTTCTGTGATTCAGAAGAGCCAAAAGCAAGAATGGGCTCTATTGGAAGCCCTTCTGGCAAGCATAGTTGCATCAACAGTAAGAAAGTTCTACACAAAACTGAAAACAAATAAAACAGGTAGTAGTTTCACAGCGCATTACAAAGGTGCAAAAGCCAAATAAGAGAACGATAACTGTACCAAAGATGAAAGAAAAGAGTAGAGATGCCAGGTAAGTACCACATAACTATCACTGTTTGCTACTTTGAAGAAAAGCATCTGCTAAATGAAAAACAGTGCAAAACCCTTTTCTATTTACCACTTTAAGATTCGGCAAGATACAAGTGATAGTCTAATTTGATGACATTCAGAAAGAGCTTTTAACTGTAACTATTAGTTAACGTTAAAATAAATCCACGGATCATACAGCGGCTGCACTGTGTACAGACTGAAATAACATCAGTAATGTTGCTGTTCCACCGCATGTCAGACCATTATCGGCTGGGATTAGGAGATTAGACAATGGCGTGTCGATGGAGAGCGGGTGGCCGTGAACGTCTGAACGTGACAGACCTGCAGGCTACCGCTTCAAACGCCAAGACAAGTGTTGCTGTCCTTAACTTTGCAGTTATTTACCTGAGCAAATGAAGTACATGTAAAGCAGTCAAGACCTGTCTCATGTACGCACACTGTTAAGTTTCTGACATCCCACCATTACCTAATGGAATAAGTTAAAAATTTCAGTTTCTAATGACTTTACTGGAACCTAAAAGCAAGCAGACTAAGTAGGAATTATATTTGTATGGTAACATAGAATCACTAGGCCTGTTTACAGACAAATAATCTCTCCTCCAGTGACATGCATATTATTCATTTTTATAGGATAAAAATAGCTAAGTGCCATTTGGTAATATAAAAAGCACCGATACAATAATGTAACAAAAAACCTAAAAGGAAGCCACCATTTTTCACAGTCTGTCAAAAAAAATTCAACCTTACCGTAAGCTTTTATTCAGAAAGTGAAATGCAAAAACAACCTAATTTTTTAATGTTTTTGATTTAAGAGTTATATCAGTAATAAAGAAGTTATGTTAATTTGGCAGGTATTTTTCTATTCTGTGAAAGACTGCTTAGAAGAGAACCAATACCATAAAGAGCAGAATAATGTGTTCTTGTTTTCTCATCCATCTACATCTACGTGTAGTACCTGCTTGGCATAAAAACAGATTTGCTGGCAGAGGGGCACTGACATGACTTTAGCACTACTCCCACACATCTCCCCACTGGCAGGAGAAGGTGGTGTGGAACACTGCCCAAGGTGACCTCAGTGTGGAAGAAAAGTCCTGGCGTTTGTGAGTCCACACATAAACCACCAAGCTTCTGTTTTTCCTGAAAAACTGTTCTGTACTCTCAACATAAAAGAACTTGTTTAGTGGAACCAGAAGGAATGGTATTCATCCCCCAATGTTGACACAAGTTTAATTTGTCCCCCTAGGGTGTTATTATTAGCCCCCCCAACACCTAAAACATTAACAGAACACTGATGTTAACTGCATCATTTCTAAAGCACATCAGTCTCCAAGACAAATCCAAATGTATATTTACTTATATTTACTAAGGTGTTTTGTTGGGAGAGCAGCTCAGCTGCTAGTGCAGCCCACCAAGCACGGCACGTGACGGTTATCACAGTTCTGCTCGCATCTACATGCACTTCTGCCCAAAACAAAGTACGAAATAAAATATAAAAATGCAGGTGCTGACTGCCACACCGTGGGACCTCCGGGCCAGAGAAGTTACGTGGTCTCTGTCAACGACCAGGGGTCCTTTGCCCCAAACCACGGACAGCAGACGTGGGGCTTCCAGTGTCGATTCTGTGCGCGCGCACGTGTGTGTTCAAACCAAACGGTACCTGGGAGCGCGCACGCACGCACGCACACACACACACACACACACACACACACTTCTTCTGCCCAGTCCCCCTTCATTACCTATCATATTTTGCCATATATCTCACCGTTCTTTAATAAACTTAAGAATTAAGCCAATAAAGCAATAGTTTACAATAGGCAAACACGCCGTCTTTAGCAAAATAAAGAAGTCTTTGTGCCGCTACGGCAGAGAAAGACGTATTTTGTGAGCCGCACATCTCGCCAACGCCAGGCCGTGTCTGTTTAAATCCCGCATGCAGACAGACGAGGCCGGAGGCCCCCGGGCAGCGGCGGGGCTGTAGCCGCTCAGTCACCGCGCGGAGGGCGCCGCAGGAGCCGCTTACCTGCCCGCGGCGGGTCCGTCAGAGTCAGGGCAAAGAGCAGAGAGAGAAGGGCGAACGTGCTGCTGTCGGGCTTCAGCAACATTTATCCTCCATTCATCGTAGCTGCCCCACAACCGAAATAAATGTGTCCGTAACAACGAAGAGAGCAGCAAGACGCGCCACGGGGATGGACGGCGCGGCTCAGCGTCTCCAGAAGACGCACAGAGACAGACGGTGCGATACGCCGACGCCTCAAACGCTGCGCTGAGTTCCGCCGTATTCCGGAGGCATTCGCGAAGAAAACAAGATGGCTCCCGCTCCCATCACAACAGCGCAGCGACTGCACGGGCTGCGGGCAGAAGGCGGTTCTCCCGGTGCTGCACTGTCCCGTACGGAGGGGAGCGCACGGAGCGCGGAGCTCTGTACGGCTGAAGGGAACGTCGTACCGCCCCGATTCAAAAGCACAAACGGTAGTTTAACAAACGATGAATCGCTTCATGTTATTGGAAGCGACAAGCGACTTTAGGACAGTACAGGCAACCGGACACCCAGAAAAGCAATGCCCCGATCAAGGCGTAAATACATGAAATCTTAGGTATAACGGGCGGGACGCGACTGGGGGGGATGTCGTAAGAAATCCCCAACTTAGCCGAAATATTTCTGTAAACCTTTTGGGTTCTGCCCGAAATATTCCTCCCAACCCCCCACTCCCACCTGACAACTCATCCTAGTGCACGAAGTAAAAAAAAAAAACCACATAAATAAACCGTGCAAAATGCACACCCAAGCACAAAAAGCAATCCTTCGAAGGAAAAATAAAGTATTTGGATGCATTCTGACTTTTTTTTATCAAATGTTGTACAGCGCGTGCCAACGACGCAAACGGCTAAACTTGAATATCACTAAGGGAAACACCAGCGTACAGTATTGTGTTTCCACGAACTCCTGAAATATGAATCGATTAAATGTTTCATGCAGCTCGAAATAAAAACTATAAGTCTCCCGGTGTAAAGTCTTACTACACAGCAGGCATTTTTTAAAATGATAAAACAGATTATATCAATGCAATTTTCCATTTTATTTCTGGATTATTAAAACTTTCAAATATTTACGATCGACACACAAAAACTACTAAATACAAGGCAAACGAGCACACTATGAGAATAAATCTATTGCTTTACATACCAAAAAGAACAATGAAAAAGAACGTTGGCACATTATGACGCAACTTCACCTGCCGCTTCAGGGTGTCGTTGCGTGTTTGCCTATTAAAAGAAAAAGAAAAAAAAAAGTATCGATCGGTATCTACGAGAAACTACATGAAGACAGGGACTGGACATGGGCGACGCGTCTGTGCTGAAGAGACGAGGTTACACGCTGGGATCCAGTTTAGGGGAAGGGTCATACGCCAAGGTGAAGTCCGCTTTCTCGGAGCGCCTACAGACTCAGGTCGCTATCAAAATCATCGATAAAAAGAACGCCCCGCCTGATATTCTGGAGAAGTTCCTTCCACGGGAACTTGAAATCCTTGCTACACTTGACCATGGCAACATTGTTAAGATGTTGGAGATCTTCGAGATTTCCAATAGAAAAGTGTACATGGTCATGGAACTCGGTGCGCAAGGAGACCTGCTGGATTTGATCAAGCTTAGAGGCGCCTTGTCCCAAGACCTCAGCAGGAAGCTTTTTGGGCAGCTTTCCATGGCAGTGAAATTCATCCACGACCTAGACATTGTTCACAGAGATCTAAAGTGTGAGAACTTGTTATTAGACAACGACTTCAATCTGAAGGTTTCGGATTTTGGATTCAGCAGGAGAGTGGACTACGACGACGCCGGGAAAATGGTCCTAAGCAAGACGTTTTGTGGCTCGGCGGCCTACGCTGCTCCAGAGGTTCTACAAGGTATCCCCTACAACCCTAAACTGCATGATGTGTGGAGCATGGGAGTAGTTCTCTTTATCATGGTGTGTGGGTCAATGCCATATGATGATTCCAACATAAAGCAGATGATAAAAATTCAGTGGGAGCAGCGCCTTGAGTTCCCCAATCCTACAGTAGTGCCACAGGAGTGCAAAGACCTCATTTATGGCACGTTGCAGCCTGATGTGGCACGACGCATGCAAATAGACAATATCACTGGACATTCTTGGCTGCAAGTTAAATCAAACACACAAGATCCCAGTAGGACAGATCAAGAGCAGCCCTCCACTTCAAAAGCACTGTCTAAGAAAGGAAGTAAGGGTGAAACTAAGGATGGAAGGAAAATCAAAAAATTGTGACCTTTAAAAAATTGAGAGGGGATCCAAAATGGATCACAAGATTGAATCAGAAGCAAAAATCCACTGGACCTGCAAAACCATCAGTGGAAGTTGCCCATGAAGTCAGCGCTTTGTATCTCACTTCAAAAACGGTGAGCCAATATTGCGACGAATAAATCGGAAAAATCCTTAATAAGAATCTACTTGACTTGCAGTGTTTTTTATTAGAACATGCAAATATCCATTTGAAAGATTTCACACATATGTATATTTTGGATTGAACTCTTCAGGCAAAAAAACTTCAGAAAATATATTTTGTTCAAAATGTTTTATCCATTTAAAAACAACTGGCGACAGAATAAACTGTACAAAATATTTTAATTCCACAAGACTTTCCATTATCCAGTGCCACCTGGACATTGGTTTATTTACAGCTGTGCTGAGTTCCACTGAGTTCCATAAGCAGAATGCATACAGCAGAAACAACATACTGAAAAACACTGGACCTCAGCATGAAGGGAAAACTTGTCCTTCTTTATCAGCCATTTCCCACATTTATAAATACATCTTTGTTCAGAATACAATTATCACAGTGTCTGTATCCATATTTAAAATTTCAAAGAACAGCTCTATTTTGCTCTTTGAAAACAATGTTATTTTTTCCAAAAAGCAGTCAAAAGAAATCAGAGGCCTTTCTCCTTTTGGGAAGCTGCAGAAGGTCATCTGTAATGGAGGCTGGGTCTTGGGATACAGGGGTCTGTGCACTGGTTGGCGTTGGGGTGCCTGTTGGGGTCCTCAGGCCCCCCAGTGGGGTCTTGCCACCTGTGGCTCTGTGTGAGGGTGATGGGGTGTAGCTGGCCCGTAGTGCCTTGTCTGTATATTTGCTGGATGTCCTGTTCACAAGCCTCTGTAGTGCTGGGGATAATGCGGGACTCAGGCCCTTTGGAGTAAGGCTGAAACAGGCAAATACACTTATATTAGAAACTTCTTTGATCAAACATGTTCGTTTATGCAATATTTGTCAAGGTTCATTAACACATCTCAGAGAAGGAAACAAAAACTGACTTTACCAAAAATTATTTTAAACTAGAATTGGATATATTTACAAAATTAAATAAGCAAACTAAGTCTAACAAATAATGTGAGATGTGCAGAGAGACAATTTTCTTGCTGACGCCACAATACAAAAAAGGCCATTTTACTTCACTCCCTTACCTTGCTAAATTTTCTGTGACCTTTCGTAACGCCTCTTGTTTCTTTGCTCGATTTTTGGCAGCTGCTTCATTGGCCATTTTCAGACCCAGCCTCTCTCTTCGTCCTGGTTCGGGAATCTGTCAGACACACAGAACTGGGTAAACATGGGTGGTTGCACAAAAGCACTTACCTACAGCTGTGGCAAATTTTATTTGCCATTTAAGCCATTTTAACCATGTCTCTTAAAAATACTCCCTTATTAGTTTCACTGACCACTTAAAACAAAAACCATCCACTACAGTCAAACATAATGGAGGTTCCAGGGTACCAATAAATTGGATCACATTTGTACGTACATAAAGGGGAGCTCAGATTATGCAAAAATGATTGCTTAGATCAAGAAATGCAAATAATTAGCATATATTCAGTAAGTACAATGCCAGTAAATAAAAGGCACATGAAACATTTAAAAAAGGGTTTAACAAAACCATTTTACCTTCAAAGCCTTTTTTTTTAACAGAAAAATTCATTTTCTTAGTTTATTTCTTTTGCTGCTACTGCTGATCAAAAAGTTAATATAGGCTATCATATACATTAAGTACATCATGAGGTAATACGGGCTGAAGGCTCAATACCTGCAGAACAATTTCTTTTTTGTAGGACTATGTGATTAAAATCATAGCCCAATAATCCCAAGGCTTCTGATTTCAGCCTGCTGCTAAGTTATTTTCAAACTGGATACGTAGCTGCCACAAAAATGCTCAGCTATACATTATTTAAATACTCAAGTGTCACCTGAGTCCAAAAAAATTACATTTCAAATTCATTCATCAGCAACAATACCCAAAGTGATTTCACAGGGGTTCTGGCTAGATGGCAGGCATCCTATCTACCTTAAAGGATGGACCAAGGTTCCTCTCTGTATAAGGGGTGTCTGACCCATCAAGGCGGAAGGGAGTGCTTTCAATCTCACCCCATGTCATCAAGGGAGACTCTGCCACACCTGCAGAAGAGGCCACATCAGAGGGAAATGGGCAGTAAATACAGCTCAAGAAGCAAAACAAAGGCAAAAAAAATGCAACTTCTCCAAGATCTCCATTTAGCTTTCCTATTGTTTGTCAGGAAGCAAGAGCTAATGACCTGACAAGGATGTCCTGGGAAATGGATGTCAGGTTACAGAGCAATATCCTCAAACCTGCAATGTACGCCACACTAGGAGTAAAATACCTCCTTCATGTTCCAGGACCTTGAAACTGTATAAGACTGACACTGACAAGTTAAGTGTGCAAGCACTTACCAGGAGCAGGGGAAGGAGTTCCTTCAAAACCATATCCGTTCACCTTGGGGGACTCATGTGGGATGAGCTCTTTGCCATCCGGGCCAACTTTTCCCTGCTTGAACTAAAGAAAATAGGTGCACGTGAAATGAGCTCATGAGGAGCACAAATATCCACTGTCCATAATCTCAGTAATGAACATGTTTTTTTTACCATCAAAAACCATTTAATGAAATTACAACTAACTAATCCACAAAAATATGTGTTCTTCACTGTTTCCAGCAATGTTTTACCTGTGCATTGAGAGCAGCAGCCTGTTGCAGCTGGCTTTTGTTCAGTGCCTTACTGAAAGGGTCCCCCAGAAAGCGGGTGTTTTTATGGACCACCTCCCTCGGTTTCTTGAAGACTGTATCATCTTTGACTCCTACAAAACATTTTTTTTGTCTTTTTTACCCTTAATCATTGTTTCATTCACAGATTGATGTACTACTGGGGGAGGAAATAAATAATTTTAAAAAAAAAAAACAGGAAAGGGAAGAGAGAAAAAGACCCCTGTAAGAACTCACCCTCAGGATAATACATCAAGGCATTTTTTGCTTTGTACTCCCAGGTCTCCACACCAGCCTTCCCAGACTCTATGGCTTGCTGCTTGGGGGACGGTAATGCTAGATTTTCATCTCGCCGCTGTAGGATAAATGGAGCGTAAATAAGAGTACAATGCACATTTGCTAAAGCATAATTCCTGAAGGATGTCTGTGCAAGTCTGTGAAAGAATCCTCTGGTAGCTCTACTAGGAACAGCACAACTGGACTAGTCTATTTCTCAGGGTGTTCCTCTGCGTACCCAGGGCGACAGTCATCGTCCATAACAACAAGGAGTTTGTTTAGAGTCCTTCTTTGCCTCCTTCCTCCAAAATCCATCCTAACTCCCAAAACATAGCCAGTCTTCCTGCTTAGTTTAGTCAAGTCTCTTAACATCCCCTGTATAAATGCTATTGTCCCAGCATACAATCTCATAGAAGGCTGTACCAGCTACAACAGCCGGGTGCAGTCCTTACCATTAGCAGGCATTAAAATACAATTTTCTGGTTCACACACCTTCTGTGTTTCAAGAAACAGCCATAATTCAAACCATAAAAATTTATTTTAAAAACACAGCTTACCTTAACCATTCATGCTCACCTGCTTATACTCCAACTCTGCCTCATACATCCAGGCATGCTTCAGTTTCTCCTTTTCCTTAGCAAGCTCCATGATCTGCTGAAAAGACTCATGGTCTTCGCTTATGTGTTTTGCTAGGAAGCAATCCAGAGACGGGAGATCTTTTTCCTGCTCCTTTTCCCCCTCATTATATTCTGGAGGAATGGAAAACAAAGTGGCCATTACTCACTAGTTTATGGACATAATAAGGATAATCCATTGATTTTCCTCCTGATCACAATTTTAAGTACACCGTCTTGTGACGGAGAACATCTCGGTCACATATACACAGTACAGCTTTTTGTTTACCGCAGAGCACAGCCATTTCAGTTCAAATGTATTGAAAAAACCTGATTTACCCTGAAACTGCAATTTGTGCCATTACCTAATAAGCAATTAAATAAATCAAATCTTGACAAATCTCAAATAAACCTGATAAATTAATAAGGACAATTTCTCTGCATATCCTATAGTTGTCCAAATAAATTAAAAGGAATCTTTTTACCACTGTTATGTGCATCTAACTATTGCCACTGTTTGTCTGCATGTACGTATCAGTGGTTTACATATCTAGTTTCAGAAGAGGCTACTGATGTCTATGAGTTTGTCATTTTGGCCAGTACCTTCTTCAGCAGCTTTTGTCCCATGTCTGGATTTGTTGAGAGATAAAGATGGAGAACCAAGATGACCCTCTGGAGTTTCAAATGTAGCCGGTGTCACATCTAATAGCACAATAAAGAAAAGACGTACACTATTCCTTTTAAACACAATCACTTGACAAAAGAACGAAAAATGAGCAGGCAATATAAACATTTCAGTACAATATACAGGGTGACACTGACGTAGGAAGTTGATGTACTGAATACTGTGTATTATTCTGAAATTCTATACAGTGTGGATATTTTTCCATTTTATACTGTACTATAAAAAGAATCTACAGGTGCAGTATGGCACATGTGGGGAAGGGAACAACACACACACACACACACACACACACACACACACACACACACACACACCTTACAGGACTTTTCACAAACACAGGGCCCAGCACAATCACATATCAAGCATGTATATTAAATATCATGCGCAGGACCTTTCACACACATATCAAGCAGGACTCTTCACACCATACATAAAAGGGTAGAAAACACTCACACCAGGATGCCCCCCTAATAGGCAATGTGCCATTATCCCTAACACATATGCCTAGTTAAGACCAACAAACACCTACTTTCCATAACACCTTTACTTAATAGCCTTCCTTCCCCAGTAAGAGGACCTTCTCTGGACCCAGAGTGAGAATAAAGTGGGACTGAACCTGAATTCTTAGTATATGTCCTCTTATAATCAGTCACAAGACCTTTTATAATCAAAATCAATTTAAAAAATACAGTCATCCTTTGATTAACATGCCCTCAATTCAAATGGTCTACTCAATCCAAAACATTACAGACTGAGTAAAGACAGTATTATTTACTGTATCCCAATATAGTAAAATTAATAGCTCATGAATTATAGAACTTACATGGGGCAAAGTTGACTGGTGTGGACTTGGCCAAAGAGGAGCCATATTTAAGGGCAATATCCCTCATCTTCTCCAGATCTCCATTTTCCTCTGCTTCCATATAGTCCTTTTGAGCACGAAGTTTGGTCACATCGGGGAAGAAGTCTCTCTGGATGATTTTTTCCAAGCCCTAGAAAGGATTAACTGCGCTGAATAAACCATTTTTGTCCAGATGGAGAAAAACATGCGTAAAAGTAAAATAGCAGACCGGACAGCATGTTTTTGTGCTTTAACAAAATACCTTAACAGCAAACAAAATAATAAAAAGCTAATGAGTATTATGATGAAAAATTCAAACTTGTCATTGACTTCTAACAACAGTCAGGTGTCATTTCAGGGTCTTCTGTCACTGTTATTGTATGCATGCTGCTGTAGCCTCAGTTTCCTCCAGGATGAATATTCTTATCTATATCCAAGACACCATACTTTGCCTTGGACAAAATCGTTACATAAATAAAAATTATAATCAATAACAACAAATCACAACTGCCATCAACACAAATTGCAGTTTCGACCATTTTACATAATATTAAGGCACATAAAAGACATTCTTTTGAGAACAACACCCATGAAAGTAAAATGGCACAGTGGACAGAAGGTTTTTGTGCTTAAATAACAAAATAACAGCAAAGGGAAAAATAAAAAGCTAATGAGTTTTAATAGAATAAACATTTCCCCTCCATAACCAATGTTTATTGGAGTATCATGCAGAAACTGACTGACAGAACTTTACACAATGCATTAGTAAACTATCCAAGAGGTTAACAACCAAGAAACACATTTTAAATCGGACAGGGTTTATGTGGCTGTTGGCGAGAAATGAGACAAGCGGAGTAGACCCCCCCTCGCGCCACATGGCCCGAGAACACACCGCTGAAAAGAGGCTTTGGACAGTTTGGCGTGTGAACTCGGGTAGCTAGAAACCACCACAAGTCAGAGAGAAGCTCATCACAGCCGTCAAAACCTATTTGCTACGCGGTGCTTACGCAGTTTAACAGCTAACACGTTCTACATGTAATAAAAGTGGGACTACCTCGATGTAGCTGTCTTCATCCAGCACCTTCCGTTTCGGCGCTTTCTCCTTCCCCTTGGGCGGCTGTATAACGACCAGGCTGCCGTCGGCTGTCGTCGGGACCAGCGCCCCAGAGAAAGAGCCTTCCCCCCCGGGTTCCTGCATGCTCAAAGTCCCGGTGACTAGGTACGGCAGCGATCTTTCTATTTATCTGCTTAGCTTTCCGATTAACTGTCGAACTAGTATNTCTATTTATCTGCTTAGCTTTCCGATTAACTGTCGAACTAGTATAAGACGTCACACTATGGCAGTAAAGCACGACAGATAGTGTAAAAAAAAAAAAAAAAAAACAAATGTCAGTGTCGTACTTCTAACACGCCACCACGTATTGTTGCTTAGTTAGAATCTTAGCGGATATGACGTCAAAGGACATTATAATACGGAAAGTGGGTCTGGGAATTGTAGGACGTACAATACATTTTTAAAAACTTTTAAAACGAATATAAATTGAAAGAAATTAATTTAACGGACACAGTTTAGGTAACAATTAATGGCATGAAACTGTATCCAGAATTTAATATATTAATATACAGTTTATATTTCTGAAAAAAATGTGTAATTTAAAATATTTCATGTGTCACAACACGTTGTTGCAATAAATATTAGTGACGATATTCATTACATCAACAGGCCAGAGTTAATTTATCTGTGTTTTACATGTGGAATTAAACTGAAAGGCAACTAAGAATGGGTCCATACTACATAGCACGATCTACTTGTTTCTAGGATTTAATTTTTATTTTCGACGCCTTTCCAGTGTTCAAGGTCACTTGCACCAAAAGTCAGTCTCTTCTGTCTTCTCCATTTGGCTCGACGATTCTTAAACCACACCTGGAAAAAACATGACTTGTTCAAGCTCTTTGCTTAGAATTTCGAGATTTTGTGAACATGCCCCTTTAAGAAATTAAACTCATAACTGATGTTTACTGTATTTAAATGCATCTTATAAGTCAACCTCTATATGTCGAATGTGTTATTTTTTAAAACTTATTTCAACTTAATGTTTTTAATTTTAAAACTAAGTCATTTTTATGCCCCCCGTATGTGAGTTCAGCGGACTATGTGGCGGGAAAGTGCAGAAAGCCGGCAGGAGGACACGTTACCTCCACCCTCTCCTCGCGCAGGTGAGTCCTCAGCGCGAGCTGCTCGCGCGCCGTCACATCCGGGTACTGGTTCTGAACGAAAAGCTCCTCCAGCGCGTCCAGCTGCTCCTCGGTGAATATGGTGCGGTGCCGCCGGGTGCGTCGCTGGACGTGGCTGAAGAAGTGCTCCTCTGCGCGGCTAGCGTGCGAATCTGCCGGCGTAGGCGCTTCTGGAAGCATCCTCCCGCACCAAATATACCGGCACGCTGCCAAACGGAAGACCGGAGAAATTGAGTTTACACTATTCGACGAGTTCCTTAACATATGCAATATGTTGCGAATGTCGTCACGTTTAAAGAACCGAAGATTGATGTTAACAGTTGATCATGGAAGTTTGAACATCAAATCATCAATTGATATACTGTATCAAAGACAAACACTTTTTGCTAAAAAGAGGGAATATAAGCAACGTGTTTAAAGACACTCTATTTGAAGTGATAGTTCAGGGCTTACCTGTTACAGGTACATAATCTGCCTTGAGTGACTCCCCGCAGTGACAGCAGTAACAGCAGCACAAGCACGCATTTTCTTTGGGGTCTGTGGAGACTGGTGCAGGAGGCCCCGCTCCCTCCTCAGAAGTATCTCCAGAAATGGCATGAGGAGGCAGAAGAGCCCCTTCTCGGTCCTCACTGACTGGAAGCCTGGCCAGGATTTCCTCGATGGTGAATGAGAACTTTCTCCTCTCCACACGGTCAGCCTCTCCCATGACCTTCTGCTGTTCTCTTTGCTGTCTGTACCGTTTGTGGATATGCTTTCTGACACTGAAACTGGTTGTCTCACCCTGGTTGGTTCATAAAGTGCGTAGTCACATCTCAGAGCTCTTTGCAGTGTGGTATGGACACATCACCTCCACTCTCTGCGGTGTTCTACAAACATCCAGAACCACTCACTTTCTTTATAGGTGAGGCTGAATGAAAAACGAACAACAACAAAAAAACCCATAATCCTCCTATAGAGTAATAATAAAGCAGTTGAAACTAAATTCCAGCTAATCTGGGCAGTTTTGTCAGGGGGTTAGCAGTGATGTGGGACTTGGCTAATCTCGCCTCTTTGCTTTCGAAAAGGAAATCAGATTTCAGTCTCAGCAACAAGGGGCAAGAACACCTAAAATCCTCATTGTAGTGGTTTTAGGGGGAAAAGATTGTCTGGCATTAGAGGGTTGGACACAAAGATGAACCTTTTCTTGTAGTGGCCCACAGTTTGATCGCAGCTGTTTTATCTGTGTGTGGCAGTTGGTGGTTGACGTGGGATTGTGAGTGAAGTATGTATTATTATGATAGCTTCTTAACAAGACTGAATAGGCCTGTGACATATTTTGCAGCGCTGCTTGCCTTTTCTCACGCCATTCACATTTTGTAAAACATTTTTTGGCTTTACAGTTTTATCACAAAAGCATTTTTGTGATGGATATAAGGTCTTATACTATAATAGTGCTGGTGGCTCAGCTAGTAGCGCTGGTGCCTTGCATCTTCTAGATTTGGGATTCAGACATAGGTTCGATTTTGGCTGTCTGTGGAGAATTTGCATGTCCTACCCAGGCTTACCAAGATTTCCTCTGGGAGTTCTGGTTTACTACCACCTTGAATGGATGTGTGTGAGTGCCTGCAATGGATCCCATCCAGGGTGTACTGTGCTTCAAGTCCTATACTTCTTGGATTGGCACCAGACCCCTGGTATCCAGCCCTGGACAAACAGTTATCAATACAGGAGAGATGGGCAGCAAAATTTCCAAATTAATCCATGGCTGCATCAGCACCAGAGAAATCACAATATGTCCTCATTTGCTAAATGTCTGTGGACATACTTAGCATGTAATGCTGAAGAAATCAAAATGACTGGGATGCTAACAACTACCCCGCTCTGAGTATTATACAGAATTATGACAACACAACCAAAATAACACTGTCTAGATTGGACTGCAGACTGCAAGATGGCATCTTGCCATCGTAACTTTGGATTAAAAACAAATCTCAGTAATACTGTGTTTAGAAGTACACTGGGTCCTCAACATATGAATACAGTTTGGACCAGAAGGCCATTTGTAACTTGAATGGGTCATCAAACCAAATACTAAGCCATAATCAGTAAAAGCATACATGTTCCTCAGTTTATTTATAGTCTAGGATTTGTGAAAAATCTCAGATGAAGCTACAATGAATTAAAAATTAGCTTTAAGACATGTATTTATTCCAATTTCATTTATTTATTCCTATGGAGGTTTGCTGTGTTCCAGAGCCTGTCTTGGAAATATAGCAGAAGGCAGCAAATACCACAAATGAGGCCATTGTAGGACTTTCATTTCACAGTATTTCGTCTATAGCTATAAAACTCAATCTACATTTATCTGTTTGCTTGCTTGTTTCTTTGTTCTTTATGCACAGCTTTGTTTTCAAGCCACAAGCTTGAAATTTGCTACGGTGGAACTTTTCACCCTCGGTGAGGTTTCTGTGTAGTCAAGTTCATTAAACTCCAGAAAGGCTAATTGCTATTTTGAAATTTTCAAATTCAGTCTCTGACAAGGCTTGGAGAAACAGGAGTCGTGATATCGCACACAGCATGTAATAAAGTCACACACAGAGCACGCGTAAAGAAACTGATAGATTTTCTTTCTTCCCTCACACAGATACGAGCACAGCCACCTCGTGTCCTCTACAAACACATGCTGATGTACTTTTTCACTCAAACACACATTTCTAAGAAAATAAAGTTTGATGTATAGTTTTATTATTACTGTCTGCATGTCGGGGGCATCCGTGTGTTCGGTCACAGCATACAGCAAGTGTTATATGGGAGCAAATGAAAATAATGAAAAATAATAAGAAATTATACATGGCATACACAGTGCTACATACAATAGTAATATAAAGACAATAAAGTATGGCCATATATAAAGTATTTCTTTTTTGCTTTCCACTTGACTACAACCAGCAGGTGTCACTCTCCGTGGCATTTGCCTGTCTGACTGTACTAACAGTACTTGTGTACTAAATGTAACCACTTAAATGCTAAAACAGTTTGGTGAGTATATAATGTTTTACTTATTTGTTTAATTTATTTAATGTATTGCTTTTTACCTTTCCACTGCTACACTTTGTACTAACATGAAACAACACGAGCAAAGCTTGCTGGCATCTGGCTACATTCAGTTTTCATTATGGATTAATACGGATTAATAAAAATGTAATAACACAGACATAGCTTGAATGATTTAATAAGGTGGTTTTGTAAAAGTCTTAGACATAGCCATAACAAATAAAAAATATTATGTAAAAAAATACACTGCAAAACCTTTATTCAAACATTTTCTTAACACAGAGATACGTTAAAATTAGAACCAATATAAAACATTTCTAAAATGTACTTTTTAGTACATGTTTAACAGGTATATTGATTTATGCATACATATGTATTTATATCTTAAATTAGCGAACATGAGAAAGATTTTAATACTCACACGGCCACAGTAGGCGCAATATATAAATCAGGTGCAACCCAAATTCAAAGCTTCTGTGTCCCTGAATCCTGAACTTTGGGTCTTATCTACAGCCTGGAGTCATTCAGAAAACCCCTCAATGCAATGTATGGCTACTTTTGGTCAAAGCTGTAGTAGAATTGCATTTATTTTGGCACCAAATCCTTTATTTTTACAGAAAGCTATACTGCTCTTTTTAGCAAGGAATTAATGGATTTCCTAAATCTATCCTAAGCCCCACAGATAAGGGGGTTCAAAAAGCAGATAACATTAAACATCTCTGTGTCCCATTCACTGAAATTTAATAGCCAACCAACTGGTGACATATAGTTTTTAGAGTTGGGAAGATGTTATCACCATTCTTTGTGATTTTGAAAGGAAATAATCTTATCATGCCTGTATTGGTTATAATGGTGGTAAATCCATTATAAGGGATTAATAATAAGTAATCTTCTTAAGTTGCTCTTCTCTAAAAGCATATTTGTAGTGTACAGACATAAAATCTTTGCTAAAGAAGAAAACAGAGCACCTTCTTTCCTTAGCAGTCACCGTTTCTTTCATAAAACCCACTTTATTTCTCCTTTCTTTTTCTCATACCTATAGTGTCTACAGATAATGAAACTTTAGAGTTACATAGGCTTATTATACACTTTTTCCATATTTTTCCAGTTTTCTGGTCGCTTGGCATCCATGTTTAGTCTGCAGCTTCTTCAGGGTGCAGCATTTGTTTTGCCACATATGAGAGAAAAGGCAGCCTTGGCCAGAATTATAAGGTGTAGTTCTTCCAGTATTCAGTCAAGTTTACAAGATGCAGATGAACCAACAAGTTCCATTCATGATAAATATGATTTGGATGAGCAAATCCTGCAACATTTAAAAAATGAATAATTCCTAAATACGAACAATAATCATAGCAAAATCAAATGTTGATATTTTCAGTTTGGTATTGGGGAAATGAGAAAAGAATGCATGATCTCTTATTAAAGTTTGGTTTTCTGAATGGCCTGATTTCACATGAAAACACTTTTAGCACGCCATCTGCCTGCTCAGCATGTTACAAAAACCAAACAAACCAAACTGAGTGGACCCCGGGGTGTCGGCTCAGAATTATGTCACTAAAAGGACTTTGGTCTCTGAAGCCCCCATCCCCCACTGCACCCTGTGACCCTCCCTACATTCACCCACTGTGTCCCCAAATTGACAAACTGCAGAGCAGTTGGTACAACAGGTCTTCCAGACAAATCAACCATAGATCAGCCCTGCAGATCCTTTCCCAGGGAAGAGCAAGAGGAAACTGTACGTAGAGTTCAAATGGACCTTGTGGGCTGCTTGGTTCTTTATCAAGGCTGTGACAGAATAAACATCTATAGCCTTTAATGTAAATCAATAATAGGCCTTTCATTGCTCAGCTAATTTATCTGACATGCAGCAGCCTAGACCTCAACACGGTTCCTGTTTTGAAGGCTATGCCCAAAAGAGAATTAGTCAGAAAGACATGAGCAACAGGTATAACCATTTAATTATTATGGAGGGTTCCTTTAAAAGGATTCATCTTCCACTGCACAGGAGGTTTTCAGCTGTACTGTATACACTCACTTTGAATGTCATACCCCATTCAGCAAATTCCTGTTCTCCCAGTGTTGCTTATGAGAAAAAATATTTTGTTCTTGGACAAAAATGCATTGCCAAAGTGAAAGTCATTTTATACATGAAAATGACAACACAGACACATTATGATATTTTTAATCAGAAATATTATTTCTTGCTTGTCAATATCAATATCCTCTGTTGGGTCATGGTAGCCAGTGACAACCCTATCAGCGTAGTATGAGAGACATGGTACATGGAGTCATTTTGATAATCTGACTCACAAGAGTTTATATTAAGAAATGTCCAAGGTATTTCACAAAATCACTGCCTATGTCACCGCAATGTACACGGACATTATGTGCAACATTGCTAGCAAATGTTTTATGTTAAATGATCTTCATTTGATCCCATGATTAAGATATTATTTATGTAAATATAAGGGTATCTATGTTATTAAAACTGTTCGTGGGACTGTGGCTCATAAATGTGACAGCACTAAGGAAGGGCCGAGAACATCAGTAGGAGGGTGAGTAGTATTGCAAGAAAGAATCCAGCCATTTTCCATATTGTAGTCCTTCCCTGACATCCCTCACCAATCAGCAATAAATGCACACGTTTCCCAAACCATCAACCTCGCTCTCTCTGTTTCACGTTTACAGTGTTTTGCTGTTGTTCTGCCAAATGACTGCTCTAAACCCATGCTCAGGGATGGGATTTGTTTTGTTGGTAATCATCTGTACAGCTCTGAGCAGCGGTGTGTGCAGTCATACTGCATGTTGTGTCTATTATGTCAGGATCGCACAGACCTCATTTATATACAGAATTTATAAGCCTGTTGTATGGAAAAAGGTATATTTCCACAAGTTGTAATAGTAATTTTTCATTGTACGGGTCCCTTTTATGTGAGGGATGAATGTATATGCTGCTGGCATAAGATTATATTCCTTTCTTTATCCGTGGGAAAATCAGTTTTTTCCTAAATATTACAAACTGGCTCAATTTGACCAAGCTAGTTAAACATCATGTTTTCATCTATATTCCCTTAGTCACTGGGTACAGAAACATGCGTGTTATAGAATAAAATGAAGTGATAGTATCTTCTGTCTTTATTTGTCAATGTTTTGGATTTTTCTTTAGTCTAAAACAATTTATTCAGTACTGTTTGTGATTGTTGTTAAATTTTTCTGCCTTTTCAGGGTCAGATGTCAACAGAAAGGAGCCCATGGACCTGTGTATATATAGTCTTGCACCATTATCACACCCTTGTACCACACCAACCTTGCATCTTGTTACATGCTGTAGCACAAGAGATTTCCTACCACACTATTTGCCAGAAAAAGCAACCAACCTTGCCATGCATGGAATATGTCACTACCTATGCTGTTGCACTCTGTTGTGCCACCACTTGTAGCTCACAATGGCCCATGATGCCACACTAATAACCTGATGAAGGCTAATGTTTTCTGGCTGCCCTCCTTCACACGCTACTACTGAAGTCTTGTTCAGTTGTATCGATTGTACATATATAGCATTATATACAGCTGTATCTTGCTTTTTATTATATTGCAGTTGAATGTGAGGGAAATGGAAAATGATTTGTCTAAGCGCTGGACTGAATAGAGAAATCTGTGTGTATCTGTGTGCAGCAATAAACCTTTGAAAACAAAAGAAATCTCATAATGGTTTAAGGAGCACTTCAGCTAGACTATAGGCAGCAGATGATTTGTAATATGTACAGTTTTATATATACGTACATATACGTACACACACATACACACATATATACACCTAAACCCTGGTATTCAAATACTCTGCTTCCACTGATCTATAGAAACTGTGTAAAATTAATGATTTGACATTGAGAGATGGTCAAAAGAAAAGCAGGTGAAACCCAAATCAAAAAGGCTGACTTTCTGATTCAGACTGGTTACATTCCCAAAAGCTATAGATCCTACCATCTGAGACTTACCCCTTATCCTTATTACTGGTGCTCTTGAGGCAATGGGTTTTGTTGTCGGGGTGGTGGTTATGCTCATGTCTGTTATATTTGTGTATATCATCTCACAGTCAGACGCTGTTATGGACAGTGGCCCCAGGGGCTGTATTCAGAGTATGCTGAAGAAAGGTAGTGAGCTGTTTGAATGCTCTGTCTACCTGATGCTCAGTCATTTGTGGTCATGAACAGATGCCTGTGCCTGAGTGCATCAGTGATGAAGGAATGTAAAGCAGTTTGTTGGATTGATACAGTTGCATCTGCCAAATAATGGCTGCTACAGAAGGCTTTATGGACTATTAGGGTGAATATGACCATAAAGGAGGACACAGATGAAAAATGGTGCAACAGAACTGTGAACTTAATTCCAACTAAAGATAAACAACAAGTAAACAAAGCAGTAGTGCATGGTAAGGTCTAATTATAGATATATAAAAAAAATGACTTCCCAGCATAATTTAATGATGAGCCATAGAATATGAGTCCAAGTACATAGAAATATTAGGTGGTGTCCAGCATTACGTTGATGCTTTCTGAGTGTAGGACTCCAATAAGCTTGGTTCTGATAATAAAATAATTTAAGAGGTCATAGTAGAGTCTGTTAGGTTTGAAAGTGTTTATTAACCCTGACCTATGTAAGTGTTCTCAAGTTATTGTTTGACCTTATAAGCGTTCATATGTCACAATACAACACAACAGTTCATTGCCAACACAGATACCATCTTGTGAATCAGAATACCACATTAAAGATTCAGTCTTGCTGTGGCTTAATGTCATTTCTTCATATTCACCACCCTTGGGAGAGATTCTGCTGCTCACTGGTGTGATTGGTGGACAGGATGTGAACGCTGCACCATGTCTGGGTACTTGCTCTGGATAACAGGTCACTGAGCTGGCTAATGAAATTACCCAGAGACGCAATAATGAGTACACCCATCTGCGGTGGCCCCCGTTTCCACGACAACGCAGCAGTCTAATGGACAATCGAGCCATCGGTACTTTTTCCCATAGATGAAAAGCAAACAGTTGTGCATTCGAAGCAGAATACAAAGGAAGCCCTGCCTACAGAGGTCCTGAGTCTGTACACAAGAGCCAAATGGTGCACTCGTCTGTTTCAGTAATAAACATGGTTTTTACACAAAGGACACTGACGATACCTATTATTAGGGGCAGCAAGTAGCGTAAAGGTTAGCAGTATTGCCTTTAAAGTAAAAAGTTACAAGCTTGAGTCCCACCTGGACATACTTGGCCTAAACTGCTCCAGTAAGGATGACCAGCTGTATAAATGGATAAATCCTTGTATGTACATTGATTGTAATTTGCTTTGGGGGGAGGGGCATCAGCTAAAATAAAACATTTAAATGAAAATCATAAAACAGACTCCTTTATCATTTTCAGAGTGACTATGCAGGTCTTGTAACTGTTTCCATGATGCATGATTGCACATGATGACCAGATGTGAACAACCGGTTGTGGCACAGAAACACATGCACAGAACTTAGAATATGAATGTAAACTAAGGACTCTTCCAAACCCTGTAGAACACTTGGGACCAAAGTGACAGGCTCTATGCTAGTGTTTAACAAGCACAAATTGGGAATTTTCTCCAACAACAGGACTTCTTGACAATGAAAGGGACTTCCTCTGCAAATGTTGTCAGAATGACAAACAGAACCCCTCTCCCAAAGCCTAACATTAAGTAACTACTTCAGGCACATGTTTTCTTCAAGGACTAATGAGCGGAAGAAGAAGAAGGACTATGATGTTCTATGGCTACTGCAGTTTTTTGAAGGCACTCATCTTGCACCAAAATCCATCTACAAATCCAGCACTCCTACTGTGTAAAGCATTTCTTTAACAGCTTATTAAATGGCCAAAGCAAAAAAGTAAAGTATATCAAAAATGTAAAACGTGCCTGTTAGTTATTTATGAATAATTAGACTATGTCTGTTATAGTCAAAAAGTGATAAAGTAGTTTCATAGCTGAGGATCACATTTAAATCTGTAAACATAGTGAAAACGACTACAAGAAATAATTGAGATGTGTAGTGAAGTGTCAGTGTTAACTCTCCCAGTGTTGATTTGACACTGCTCATTTGACTGCTCCATGTGGGGTAAGCGCGGTAAATTTTACTACTGAAGACAACAGTAGATGCGGTAGATGCTGCGCAGAAGCGTTTCGTACCCTGGCGCGCTATTGTACCCGGTGGACTTTGGGACCTTGAAGACGCGACAGTAAAGCCCTCGCGCGCGCTGCCAGGGAGTCCCTCGGCTCCTCGTGCTTCGGGAGCGATGTTTACCTCGTGCCGCAGCGTGGCGACGCACGCACTGCGCACGTCAGGCACGAGAACGCCGCGCTCGCCGGCCACGGTCTGTAGCGGGAGCGCGACCTGTTTCATTTCTCGCTCGCTTTTTGAAGCTCATCCTTTCATTCATGTTTATTTATCTTGTTATGTAGACGAGTTGCAGTTTTTTGTCTTTCTTTTTCTGCGCACGTCTTCGTTTTTTAAGCACAGTATGTTGATCGAGCCACTGGTTGTTTTGTTTTGTCTCCCATTCGCGGTCGATGCGTCAGTACCTGAAGGTAAGGACCCTCAGGGCATTCGAATAAACAAGATTAAACGGCGGAGCAAACATCTGCACGTGGCGGTTTTTAAGGAGCCTGTATTGTCCCGTCAAAGTTAATTCTAATTAAAGATGGACGTGTTTTGTTCTTAGTAAAAGTTGAAATTTCTCCGCTGTTGAGGTTCAGTATATTTCCAGCCCCCATTACTGTACTTATTTTCCGGTCTCGTGCCGCGCGCGTCCACAGAGTGCCTTCGCTCCAACGGGGCCGAGTACAGGGGGGCGCAGCGGGTCACCACCACCGGCCAGAGCTGCCTGAACTGGGCGAACGCCACGAGGGACTACAATGTCACGGCCAGGCCAGATGCGGACACTGGTGAGGAGCAGGCGGCAGTACTTTCGTAGCAAGGCAGTTGGACTCCTCCATCACCTCAGTCCTCATGGTCTCCATCTCGTGCGTGTTGGTGATGTCACAGGACAAGATGGGGAATGTGTTGACCGAGTGTGAAAGGCCAAGCTCTAGGTGTGCCACGAGGGTCAGCACTAGCATATTTTCATGCCTTGTTAGGCTTGGGGAGAAGACACAGCGCATGGCATCATCTGGTCACCTGTTGGTTTAGGTCCTGGACATGTTGGTTATGGTGCTGTGCGTAGAGGGGAAGATAGACTGCCTATGTCTAGCAGAAAATCTCAGCTGGGTCACTGTTGTTGGACTACTAGGAAAGGTAGTTAGAGTGCAGGGCCAGATCCTGGAGGCTTTTGGTGAGATCCATGTTCATATGTGCCTCCAACAGATGACCAAAGCTGTGGTCTTGTTGTCCTCAACATTAGTGTTTTCTTGTTAATCTGTAACACTGTCTAATTCAAGCGAGTCAAATGACCTTTTAAGTAAGCGAATGAAAGTAATAACGTTTATTTAAAGACGATTTTTAAAAATGCTATGGCGCCTCATTCTTTGAGCTGTTGAGATGTATCAAGGACGAATGTTTTTCGTTTTCTTTGCTCTGTAGGAATTGGGAACCACAGCTTTTGCCGCAATCCAGACTCCTCGGGAAAGCCATGGTGTTACGTGATGATCCAGGACGGTGTGGTCCAAAGACAAGACTGTGGCATAGATATGTGCAAAGGTATCCATTTGTGCACATTGCGACACTCAAACTGTTCAAGTTTCGTTTGGATCGATCTATTTGTTTCACAGACAGACGGGGGAAAAAAATCTGCGTTCAGTGAACAGCGCAGCACTGTACGGCAGCCCGTTTCCGTACACTGTGCTGCTTGTAAGGGAAAAGCATCCATTTGATGAGGTTATTGTAACCCTGCCCTTACATACACTGTACAGAGATTGGCACTATCCCCTCAGTAAGAAGTGCTTTTGACTGCCCTGTTAGAGGGATAGTTGTCATGGTAACCGCTTTTCAGCCCAGGATTTACGGTGGAGCCGGCAGCAGAGAACAGGCATGATATATTCTGCTGGCAGCGTGGCACGAGTCATGAACTGCAGCTGTTTTGTCACGAACCCTGCTTTACATACCCAGCACCAGACCTTTTTGGTCCCCGTGCTGGATAAGTGCGGGCACAGATGGAATGGTCTCCTCATCGGTTCCTTGCTGCGTTTGATGTTCCCCTGTTACTTCCTGTTTTTTTTTAGTTATACAATTACACTGAACCTGAAATGATGCCAGCTCAGCAATATTTTAAGAGATGCTCATATGAATAATATGTACCCTTTTAAAAAAGGTGTAAGAGGGAAAGAGCTATTCTCTGTAAAAGTCTGATGAAAAGGTGTGGTGTGCTTCTTTACTGAGTGATTAATAAATTCTTACCCATCCAGATTAAAGGAAAAAACTAAAGATAACCTTTTAAAATTACAGTCCGCGCTGATTCATTTCTGGACTATGTGGAGGGAGGTGGTGTCTGGAACACTGAAAGCATAATTTAAGTGTAATATTTTTTACTATGGTGCTATAGACTATAACCCAGTTTAAGACCATTATAACCTAATGTAATGTATAGCAAACATATAATGGGCCTAATAAAATTAAAGAAAGTTGGTACTCCAACTAATACATACATACATACATACATACATACACACAGTACAGCGAATTGTATGAGAAAAGCAGTGAATAATGCACAGTCTTGCCAATGTGGCTTGATAAGAATGCTGCCACATGGGGACTAACTGGAACTTTGCTGCCTTCATTATTTTATGTACTAATGAAATTATTTTCTCCAAAAAGTTTATAATTACTCAGATATTCATCATTTGAATGATCATGCATTGTAATTTAAAATCCTTACTCTAGAGAGTCACAAAAGTGTGGATGAACTAGTCTAAAACTTTACACCTCACCTTTTAGGGCTATACACGGCCCATTTGGAAAACCCTGTAGCAATTTATATATGCGTATTTATTATTTTTTGTTGTTATTTGTGTTGAAGTCTTTTAATATCATGGGTGTCTCAGACATTTTCCACACAAATTTTCAGATGGGACTGTAGGTAGAATTCCGACAGCTGCACTTCCCGGTGGCATCCAAACCTCCTCTCTGGCTGAGCCACGTGTCTTGGAGCCGGTGCAGGTCCTTCCGGAGCCTGACGTGGGGGAGAGTGAGGCGGTGCAGCCTGTGGTGAGGCCCATCTGGCCAGGCCGCACTGGGCTTAAGAGGAAGAAAGACCTGGGACTTCTGGGTAAGTCCTACCCACAGTGGTGCTTAGCTGCTTGGGATATGAGTGTATTGTAATAACCAGTAATGCAAACTGGTCTGAAATACACAATTTATATATTTTTGAAGAAAATAAGTGCAGTGAGCAGAATATCCATTTCTGTTAAGCCAGTTTTGTAATACCTACATAGTGCAGTTCATCTGTTCATCAAGTCTTTTATGTTCTGTACAGATGTGAAGAGCAGAAATACAAATGAAAATGATAATGTTTTATGATATTCAAATTATAGAACCTGAAAAAAACCTTTGTGCGTTTAATGGTTGAGGGCTCCGAGTTACTTGTTGGTTTGGTTGAATATTTCAGGCTATGTACTGGCCATTGTCATGATGGCTCTCATTCTGCTACTTGGACTGGGGATAACGTTCGGCTATTTCTACGAAAGGTCAGTGTATATGTTTCAAATTCACGTCCCATGTCATCTGTGTGAGAAATCAGTGATCTTCAAGTGATTTGTGCAAAACTTACTGTTTGAGGAAGCAATGCTGTTCAAGGTCTTCATAAATTGATGACTTAAACGGGATTAACTTTGATTCAAACAGTTTTTTCTTAGTTTACCTGTGTAGGCTGTGTAGCAAACATGTAATAAAAGGAATGCTTCGTTTTTGTCTCGATCCTGATCAGAAGCTGGAAGTTTCCTGCAGTTCCCCATGAGCTTTGTACTATAATGTGTGCTACTATTATCTGTAGATTTTGTATCGTAATATCATAATTTTTAAAAGATACTGAACAAAATCAGACGCTGATTTTGATATTAGAGGAAAAATATTTTCAGAGGGCATACATTCTGTTCTGGCTGACAGTGGAGCAGAAGGTAGTTGGAGGTGACTCTTAGATCCTTGGTTGTGGGTTTGCACATGGGTTTGTATCCGGTACTGTTCGTGTGGGGTTTGCATGTTCTCTGCATTCTCGTGCGTTTCCTCCGGGTGCTCTGGGAGGTCTCTGAGAGACGTGCTTCAGGTGATCTGTTTACTCTAATTCGCTTGCAGTATGTGTCCCTGTGATTGTCCTGCAGGGGACTGGTGTCCCATCCAATGTATACTTTGCCCCATGCCCTCATTATGTCTAGTATGAGGTCTGAACCTCTGTGACCCCTAACTGGACAAATGGTCAGAATGAAAATGGAAATGAATGAATCCTGGTCTACATGGATTTGTGATAATTTAATATAAATCCTTTGTGATAGTGTTGGGGGGGTATTTTTGTGAGGAGAGCAAAAGGTCAGTGCTCTGATGTGAAAGTGCCAATTTTGTTACAATTTCCAGGGGATATCTGGGAAATCAAGGTCATTTTTAAATTTTTGATTTCTCACTAGTAGAAAAATACGTTGTATAAACAAATCTACACATGTTTGTAGGGGGGATTGGGCTACGAAGACTGAAATGAACAAATGCATAGAACTCGGGATTGAAAAGAAAAATGGCTGGTCTGCATGCTGTGGGGAGGGACTGATCTGGCCGTTTTTTTGGCATAAAATGACAGCTAAAGCAGGGAGAAGTACAGGGTGGGTCTTCTTGACTGGCAATGCTGGTGCCTGCCGGGAATTGCTGGCTTTTAACGCGGCGGACGATATCTTCCGGACCCTTGGTAGTGTATTCTGTTGGTTAAATCAGAAGTGCTATATTTGGCTGGCAGATCTGATTAAAAAGCCCGTTGAGTATCATCATAATCTTTTTAGTCCTGGGGGTGACTTTTATAGCTTATCGCAGCTCCTATATATATATATGTGTATGTATGTGCATATATATGTGTGATGTTTTGTGCAGGTTGGTGAAAAACAGGGCAGGACTACAACTGTGTGTGTGTGTGTGTGTGTGTGTGTGTGTGTGTGTGTGTGTGTGTGGGTGGTTTGTAGTCCTGCTCTGTTTTTCATCAACCTGCACAAAACATTCAAGGTTGTAAGTACAGGCTGACAAGTCCTAAGTTCTTTTGGTTTATACTATATTTGAAATATGCATTTGAACTGTAGTGCACTGTGAATAATTTTTGTTAGAAAAAATAACTTACTGATATGTTTTTCTCAAGTTCCACACCCCTTTGACGATAAAGGCCCATCCTGAACCTCCTGCCAGCTTAGAGTCTTTTCTCTGAGTAATAATGCTTGTTCTATCCCTACAGGACTCAGGCCCTCAGGAGGCAGCAGCAGCAGCAGGCATATGAGCAGGAGATGCAGCGGGTGAACCTGCCACTCTCTGCCTTCTCCAATCCTGCTTGCGAGCTGCTGGATGAGATGGTTCCTGTCAATACCACTGGAGCTCCCCAGACCTTGGGTGAAGAGCCAGGGGTACCAGGTGGGGCAGAACCTCTCATGGATCAGGCAGGGACCCCCGGAGCCTGAGTGCACTGTACACCTGACCTGCACACCTTTCCTGTCTGATCCAATTATATTTGAACTGCTTTCTGGGTGCATCTGTATGCTGTGTCAAGAAGCCATATTGAAGTGCGTGCCTCTGATTCTCAGGCTAAAATTACACCTTTGGGAAAAGGAGAAAAATAAGAATAAAGCCCTTCGATTTATGAACTGAGTGAACAGATTACCCACAGAATACATGAATGTGGGATGATAGTTATTGTATTGTCCAAGGGTTCTTTTTCTACTGAAGAAGTTGATGATGGATTGTGGCAGATTTTGTTCTGTGCGGTGTTTGGCTGCAGAAGGGAGGTCTGTATCTGTGCAGCTGAAAATAGAAATGTGTAGCCTTTCTTGTAAAGCCTGTTTTTCTGGATTTGACTGAACTGTCATTGTACGGAAACACGGATTTCCAATTGTTTCCTGTTGGCCTGGTTAAGATGTGGGAACCGTGAATCTGCAGTTGTCAGTGTCTCCTGCAGACAGTGCTGTTGCAGTATGTAAACTGTGGCATTTGTCTATATTCAGAAATGACTGTATTAAGCCAGATAGTGGAAAGTGCCTGGGATTTGGGTTTGGTTCAAAGTCAGTCGGGATGATTTTGAGCCAGTTTTTATTTTGTCCCTGAACACAAGTAGTGCCCTTAGGTGTTGGGAGGCTTGGGATAACAAGTTTAAATATTTTGGCTTGCTGTGAGATGCTTTGTGATGGTCAGGAAACATAATGTGTACCAGTTTGTTCAATCTGACAACCAAGGAACGCGGCAAAACGCGTACTGTAATCTTGGAGAATCCATTATTCGAGACGTATTTCTTCTCCACAATACATTACACTTGATTAAAGTAGAATTTCAGGTTCTGCTCACACCACTATGCCAAGATGATTCTTACTTTATAAAGTAGGAAAAGTAATGACTGGGGGAGTGAATGTCAGTCACTGAAACCTGAAAACATGTGACAAGTCTGTAGGAGTCATTGTCACTGTGCCAAAGTACACGATTGCTGTCTTAAATCCCTCTCAGAGGTGGACCGGTCATGTCCGTTATTCCACCACCGACATTTTGGTTACAATTACTAGATGAGTTAACACAAACTCACACTCTAGTTTGACTTAGGAAATAGTCAGGAATCAAAGACACATGGCTGGTTATGACGGAAATACCGTAGTTAGGGAGCTTAGATGAATAATGGAGAGCTTGATGCAGAATGTAGTTTACCCATGATCAATGTGGCAGCATCCAGCAGTGTGGATGGTATTAGTTAAACCGTGCCTTATACCCTTCATGAAAATTGAGAATTGCTGGGAATTCCCTTTGTAGCAAGACAAGGTATGATTTGGGTACCTCAGGACAAAGAAGATTCATCCAAAACTTACAAGGGTTACTGCTGCAGTTGTAGTCAAATTAAGAATTTTCTAAGTGGAAACTGCACTGATTTGCTCTATAACAAAATGTACTTCTATTTTTTTCCACCTTCTTCTAAATGTCAAAGTGTACTCGTGCCCTGAGATACATTTTTCTATGGCTGTTGTGTAAATATAATACTGTATAGTCATTGTCAAAACTTGTAAATGATTCTTCGCTCCATACAGACATGACAAGCTCAGTTCCATTACAGTTTGGTCTTAAACTGTATATAACTATAATTTTGTGTAGTTGGATGTATTTATTTTTCAAAATGTCCTTTTGCAAGCTACATTGTGCCTTTGTGTGCCATTGGATGTGAGTCATTTACTTAGATTTAAGCCTACAGTCTTGACAACTTGCTGTAACAGGGCTTTTCCATCAACCTCTCATGGCAGGAAGGTAGTTTTGTCAGGTAGTACCGTATCTTACTTTTACCACGTGGTACAGTTAGTCATGTCTAAAACTGCCATGTGACACTACTGAGCTCTTTTTACTCCTGGCTCACAACCACAGTTTAGTACGGACAGTCTTACTGATGTATGATCAGTTTTTACCAAATTCTTGGTTTCATTCTGTGCAGCAACTTAAGGTTGAGTGCAAAAACAAGCATGTGGGATTTTTCCTGCTGAAGTGCCTTTTTAAGTAGCAGATTATAGCGTATTGTGTCCAAGTGCTGAGTTGAAATACAAAATCCCAGTTATTCTTTCGTGTTTCTAAAAGCTGTAAGACCTAAATATTTGTGTTTTATTAAAGAGCATTTGTGTCCATCCAGAAATGTTTTTTTGTTTTCAAACTCAAAGGCTTAAACATGTTTTGTATCATCCACAGAGTCACAAGAGGATATGCTTGAAACAAGAGACCTTTTCAGAAAATTTTCTAAAATACATTTAATTCCAACTCAAGTATTATTCACACACAGTTAATGGCATATAATTCATTAAAAGAATCAGCCAAAAAATTGTTCAAAATCAGCGAAAGGTCCTTCCATTATATCGAACAGCCACAAACTACAACAATGGGACTGTCTTTTTCCACTGTTACAGCATCTTTAAATAAAAATCAGGATGTCACACAATCGTATTAGTACTTTACACATTAATCTCCATTCTGATAAACAAAATAGGATGCCAAAATAACAGCACAAACATGTAAATGACAATTTACACAACTTTTCAAGGGGGGAAAAAAAAAAAAGATATTGCATAGATGTCAGTGGGGGAAAATACTGCTTGTTGCTTTTTGGCTAACAAAATACACCTTTTATCTACATGCAAAAATGACATTTATTGTTTGACAAAGGCCAACAGAGATCAAACCATGCTGTGTTTTTTTCTGGAATATAGAAAATGGAATTTGGATGTCTCACCTTTTGACAACCAACCCTCTTAGGTTTCATTTCATTAATGTATAAAATAATAGTGTTAAAACCTGCACAACACTTAGCCCCAGATGGCTATAACCATGTGTACACGTCCTACCGTGTGGATTCATCTGTCACTTTGTAAATAGTTCTTACTTGCTGTTTAAGCAGATCACACCCATAAATCCTCCATCCCTGACAAATGCTCCCCTACGTTGTTCGAGGTCCAAAGAATAACCCTACACAAATCAGTCTTTAACCACTATTTTAGCTATTTTTATGCAGACGGATTAAACAAACCCGAAAATCTTGGTTCCCTTGTAAAAGGAAGCAGTTGAAATTCACAAATTCCACTGGCCTTTTGTGGTAAGGAGGACATATTGTGGGTTTTTTTGTTCCTGAAAACCATACTGTTCTCACACGTGTTGTACATTTTTGTCCTAGCAATTCATGTTAAAACGTAAATTGTTTTTAGCGGTTGTTAAAAGTCATCTTGACCAGTAATGATTAAACCGATTTATTCGTCAAGGCTACTGATGTTAAGTAAAAACAAAGAAACTACAATAAACTAAAACAGCAAACTAGAAGTGAAATCAACAATAAAATCGCAACAAAAATGAGTAGAAACGAAACCTCTTTAGCTATTTTACCTTGTTTGATCCAACCGATAAAGAAAAATAAACAAGCAAAACATTATTTAAAATCTAATGCAAATGTTCTCGGCAACTTAGACTTCAGACACCATCACATACATTAACCAGAAGATGAAGCCACTTCATGTGATGCAATGTAGTGGAATCCACCTATAAAGTTTCGACAAATTCACGACAGATTTCAACCGCTGGACTTCGAAACTAAAACAAAACAAAAATAAAAAAGGGGCTGGGGATCGAAAACCGTTAAAGACCATTTCCTTCACTGCCTCTGACAAAAGACCGTGTGCTGCTCCTACTTTCTGATGAGCAGGTGCTTTATAGCTGCAGCCTTGACAGCTCCTAGTTCTGTCCGCCTATGCGATGAGCAGCCAGAACATGATCACCAGCGCTACAAACAGGAAGAGGCGGGACAGGAACTGTTCATCCTGATGTTGTGGGGTTCCAGGCACAGCTGTATAGATAGGACCATGCAAAGGTTGTCAGTAACTCTGAGAAACTGGCAAACTAATGGGCACCCTACTCCCCACCGACAAAAAGAATTAGACCCAAAAAAACACCATTTGTCTGATGCCACTTTTGACGGCACACGTTCCTCAAAAAGCTGAATACTGAATAAATGAAACTCGGATGTCAAATACATATAGTCATGGTACAAATTTGCATAGCCTTTCAGGAGACCAGGACAGAAACTATTCTTGAATGCTGAGGGATTCAGCAGTTGCGAAGGAGCAGAAGCTCAGTGCACCAAATCAGTGTCGAAAGTGAGACCCAAAAGCAGCAAGAGATTGAAAATCACAGCACACGTGTTGGGGGATACAAAACGATCAGGTCCTGCCCCTTTGAAAGTGCCCTGTAGTACTATTAGTCTTGGATCTGATACTGGGAGCCAACAGAGATATCAGGAAGGGAGACATAAAAACACCTTGGAACATCAAACATCACTTGCACTGCAGCATTTAGTTTTTGAGGCCAGAACTAGAGGCCAAAAGATTATACAAGAGGGAGTAAGTTTAGTGTAAGCAGAACATCACCGTAGTCTGGACCAGGACCTAGGTAGACTGATGTGAGATTCAGGCTGGTTCTACAAATTGCGAGTCAGTCAGTCTCCTCCCACAGTTCCTGGTGGGGGTCAAGGTGACAGGCAGGCAGGCATAAATCATCCTTTTTGTGGCGCCTAACTACCTGCAATATGACCGGTGGGGGTCGGACGCCGGTCAAGTAGCAAGCGTGAGCAGCATGGATTCTACAAATTGTACAGGAAGTATCTGCATGACGGGGTTATGGCCTCAACTTGCTGGGAGAAGCATGGAATTCAGACATTTTTCAGTCTCAGACTTTAGACTGATAAAGTCGATAAGATGAAAAAAATATTTAACACAACAGTTGGTCAGACATGCAGAGAGATCTGTTTTAGGTATTTGGAGTTGTAGATGATGGTCAGTCATCTAACCAACGATGCCAGAGAGGAGCGCTATGTGCTGAGTGCAATGTGACAGATTAGATTTGTGTTGTTGGGAGAAAAGAGAGGGCATGTGTGTCGTCTGCACATCAATAAAAAGCTGTGAGAGACGATGACTGAGCCAAAGGGAAGTTAAAGTAAGAGGTGAAGCACCAAGCCCTGTGGAATACCTGTTGTGAAAGGACATAATAGGAAGCTGCAACAAACCATCTTTTGATACCAAGATGTTCTAGTGAGGTAAGGAGGACACACGGGCTGACCTTGTCAAATGCAGCAGAAGTTAAAAAGAAAGACAACAGAAGAGAAGGGAGCAGCTGTAGCCAACTTGAGAACTGACAACACTGAGAACAGTCTGATGGAATAATTGATCTAGAAACCATAATGATGTCCGTGAAGGAGATGATTCTGGGCAAAGAACAGATATGGACTTATGTTTGTTTATAATAATGCTACAGTGCCGTGTAAGGACTTGTTCACTGTTAGCTCTACACTGAAGAAGCCTTGTGATTTCTGAGTCATTAATTTGTCTTGCTTGACTGTAACTGATAACTATTTATTTCACACCTTTGTTATACGTTCTGTGTTTATGCTACTATACATGTGAATTTCTCTCCACAGATTGATATGACAATATAATGTCATATACATGACATATTGTAACATCATATTATAATATTATATTATTAATATGACGTTACCTTAATCTATCCAGATAACTGGTTGTAAACTGAATGCAGATTTAAGGATTTTGTAAGGAAAAAATAAAGAGAGACTAGTTTGTAATCTCTATATATACAGCTCAATCTGTGTTTGGTCAGACTTAAAATTTGACACACACACACACACACACACACACCTCTTGTCAGACAAACAGGCCACTTTTCACACACATGGTGCTATACATGTAAGTAATATGCCTCCATGTAGTTCCTAGCTAATTTGTCAAGATGAAGACGAGTGGGCCACAGTTTGGTGATATATAATGTTTTATTACTATTTACCTCTACACTTTCTGACTTTCTGACCTGGGCAACACCAGGTAACTAAGTTAGTTATAAAATAAATGTGGGTCTAGAGAATTTTTTTTTTGGAGTGATGAGATATAGATGGAAAACAACTGAGTTGAAGGTTAAAAAAATTATGAAATAAAAACAGTAAGTTGTAGAGAAACGGTCTGTAAGGGAATAAATGAGATCCAGATAGCAGGTGCTGGAACAAAGTTCTGCTTGGACTTCAATCATTAATGTTAGAAGTAAATGTTAAGAACATATAGATGATGTAATCAATTTTGTATAAATAAAGAAAAATCTTCTGCACTGAAGGTAGAAGAAGAGGATATAAGGATGAAAGGATGTCAAAACGTTTGTGTGTATTGTTGAAAGTTGACTAATGTATTGTGGAAAAGTAGAAGCTGTTGCTGAAGAAACAGCACCATGAAAGGGAAAAGGAGCACCTTATAAGTTTAAGTCTGAGGCTTTCAGATTTCTGCCATTTCCGTTCAGTAGTAGAGTGTGTTATTGTTACCACAAATGGAACAAATATATCAGTATTTCTGACTGAGGAACTGAACCAGTCAAGCAAATTCTCTGCAATAATTTTAATGCTGTCGTATCAGATATAACCGGTGTACAAACAAACAAACAAAAACACAAAAGTGAACTTTTTAGAATGAGCCAGGTCGGGTGTGAGCATCACCCAGCATCAAACAACACACAAAAAGCCTAGCAAAAACAAGCATATAAAGGTAGTTTAAGGCCTGTGTCATGCATTTTATTACCATAAAAAAGGAACCCTCAGAGTTCCATCCTTAAACACGTACCTGGGGGTGGTCTACCGTCATTGATGTTGAAGGCTGTGGCAAAAATCCCAAAAGGAAACGCTCCAATGCCAAAGGACATCTGGAAACCACCATCACCAAAGCCAAAGCCCTGGAAACCCTGTGAAAAGGGGGGGGGGGGGGGGGTTCATGTGATCTTAATATCACAA
>UFQX01000427.1:242228-373858 GCA_900497675.1 Arapaima gigas | reverse complement strand
GGGGGGGGGGGGGGGGGGGTGTCATGTGATCTTCATATCACTAAACTGCATCACATAACCAACCCACAAGAGCAGACCTGTCAGGGTTCAGAAGCTTGACATGAGAGACAGAGAAAATTTAAAGCACCAAGTGGTTCTTGCAACACTAACTTCAGACCTGGAAGTGTTGTGGGGAATACCCTTAGACCCACAGGAAACAATGTACCCTTGGCTCAATGGGGCAGGAGCCAGGCATCATCTCACTTTGCAATATTTGACACAGATTATATCAATTGTGAACCTGTATGAACCAGTGAGGTGAGGTGCTAAGCAGGGTTGATCTGCCAGGGTGGAGCAAGGAGTGTATATGTATGATGCAATCAGAGAAATAAAGTGTTATCAGTGCCTGAAGACACCGAGGAAAAGCCACTCCCACCGGGGTCCTCCCAGTCCTGCTGTAATGAGTCCCAGGGGTCTCCGAGTTTCTTAATGAATTCCGAACACGGCTATGACGCCGAATCACGTAACGGTTTCATCAGGCACAGCGCCTGACTCCGTATGGTAAGTCATACGCAATAATGAAATGGAGGTTTACTTAAAAAATAAATTTTACAGGTAGAACAAAAATAATGGGTACATTCTTAAAAAGTAGGTTTGTGAGAACTGCGTAACACTCCCAAAGAGGGAAAACGCAAGCCAAACCTCGCCAAAGCTTTCACAAGCCTGATTTTTTTTTTTTAGTTAAGAGAAGGATTTACTGCTATACTTACACCTCGATTTTCAGGTTCTGGTCTCTGTCCTTGAGGACGGGGAGGAGTTCGCTCTCTAAAATGTAAAAAGAACATAAGAGTACTGTAAGTAATCACAAAAGCTTATATCGCATTAAAATACATTCACATATTCACACATATTTCATTGCTACAGATAATAGAAATAATAATAATAGTAATAATATTTGCTGGACAGACAGCCTGCTGTTCTCTGAAATCAACAAACCTTGGGTCCTGCTGTCCTGTGCTTCCTCGCCCATATAATGGGATGACTTTATCACGGCTGATACCCGCTTTGCATACTGGGCACACCTGTCGATTGGGTCGTGTCTCAAGCCACTGCAAACGGAACAGGAGCAGTTAGATCTGAGGCCAAAAGCGGTGCTACTTACAAATGAACTAAAATATTTAAAATATGTTGGACTGCAGAAGACAAAGCATGAAAAACATTGTCATATTCTTGCAGTAAAGTTAGAATCTCCAGAGATACGCAAATATGCCAATGTCTGATGGTTGGAGCAAAAACAACGGGACTTCACTGGACATTTGTGTGTCACAAATGTAAACCTATTTGATGGCTACAAGCTTCCCGGCATGGAGAGGCCCTCTATGCTGGTTGGTGTGTTGAAGCTCGGCGAAAACTGAAGACCTCCAGGGCTTTGGGTAGCACAGCTGATGAAATGATGAGGAAACAAGGACGTAACTTACCTGATGCAAACACGGCCAGCTGACTCCAGTAAAGCGGGGGGACGTTGGATGGGTGCCATAAAAATAAAAAAAAAAAAAAAAAAAAAAAAATCATTTGACGCTGAAGACATATATACAAGAGACCAACATATTAATACACACATTTTGGTGCAAACCTTTAGTTTAGACAATTATAAAGAAATAACAATTGGAATCATGACATTCTCAGTTCTCAGTCAATAGCAAGCACACGCTGGAACGAACCAAGCCGCACAGCGAACGCAAGCCGTTGCAATTTTTAGAAAGGTGTTTAATCTGAACAGCTCCACTTTAAAATGAATACAATAAAGTCAGTCAGGTCCCAGAATTTTTTTAAAACTCTAGCTTCCCCTTCTGCAATTACAGACCATATAAACACGTTCTCACACATCCACGTATACAGGCACGTACCAGAAAAGGTGTCCGCAGAGGCTGATGACAGCATCCTTGGCTGTGTCCAAGCAGATGTTGCACTCAAAGGTGCTGTCCTGGGGGAGCCCTTCGCTGGCTGTTGCTCCACTCACACCAGGGCTGGTGTTGTCGGTGGCACTGGAGCCAGAGGCCGGTGGGGCAGCACTGGCCATCTCAATTTTCCTGTAAGATGCCTGGGGTGTCCCTGCTGCTATCGTACACCGCTGATGGAAAAACACAGAGTACAAGGAGTACGATGAGGATGGGACACCCCAGAGTAGGAGCTGCTCCACAGATGCTGCACTTGGCAGTATGGACTCACTGCTGGACTAAACATTTTAAATCTCAGTTAAACGCATAAAAACAAGTCATTATGTACATACACAGTGTGACCATAAGAGAACTTTCCTAAATGTGTTATTCACTAACACAGTATAAAATGCAAAAGTAGTCCACACCAAGCTGTTGCGAATAAAGGTTAAGAAAAAACTGAGTTACTTTACAAACTGGTTTACACTACATGTTCATACGATATATACAAATATATGAGGTACAGTAATACATTTATAGCAAAGATCAGCATAATACAAACAAACAGACTGGTCTGGAGCCTGGAATTAAGGATTTTTAGACAAGCAGAACGAAGGCCTCACAGCCATGGCAAGACAACCGCACAGTTCGCAGTTCGCCCGCAAAACGCCTGGACAGAAATGCTGCGGACAACAGTCCGAGGAACGAACATTGCCAAGAGGGGGACGGGCTCCCTTCCCTCGTCCTCTTCCACAGCTGCTTCATGTATCTGTCGCTGCATTATGCTCAAGTTACGCGATGTAACACAAAACCAAGAATGTAAACAAAAATGACCGCGAGGAGCACACGCCAAGTTACGGAGCGCTTACCTCACAGGTGGAGTTACCTTTAACACATCAGACAAAAGTTGACGCCAGTTAAGCGCGGACATGTAAACACAACGACCCCACTTGCGCTCTACACAGACGCAGCAGCAAAACCTACACGTGAGTCCGACACACGTACCTCGTATTTATCATCGAAGACCCCCTGCGTGCGACACTCGCGCAGTTGTAGCGCAGCCACGCTCCGCGCGGGGCTCCTTCCGGCTCCGACGTCCCCGCTTGATTGGCTCCGCGCGACACCCGGAAGCTACTATGCGAAGAGGACTGACGTAACGGAAAAGACCTAAATGCACAAGACCCAGGATTCGTGGATTCGTGTCACATCGCAGGTAGTTTTTCTTACCTTGCAAATTTCAAGACCGGTTTAACCTGACATTATTCTTACTGAAGAATATTTAGGGATTCTTAGAATACTGTAAAATCCAGGAACGTTTGCCTGAAAGTCAAAATACTTCACTTATTGCCCAGTGTTTTATTTTCATCTTCCAGTTCGCAGTCTTTTCACATTATACTCTTCGTCAGCTCATTCGCGTCGTGTTTCCGCACGTTGCACGTGCGATCTTTATTTCCGCCACCTATTGTTGTGGAGGTGGCTGTGCTGAGAGCTGAGTAACTAAAAAAAATGTATTTTCAGGGTTAGTCAAAAATCTGGAACCCTCATGATATTTGTAAGATGCCCGAAGTTGAATTCATCTTACGATCTCATTCTGCAGTGCACCGGTGAGCGTATCTGTGAGACGTTCGAACAGCCCTCGGTGCCACTACTCTTTTTGAAGTCTGCTTTTTGATCTATTTTAGTTATGAAGTTTGACGTACCACAGTGCAGACATTAAGCAACCACGATGAGAGTGGTATAGACATAAAGACTATTTCACAGAATGTGTTCAATGAGCTGCAGACGTCGATCCCAGTCATGTTTGAACATGCTGAAGACTTCTGGATGGATGCTACCACAAGCCTCCATGATGTGTCCCTTCAGATGGTCCCAGAAAATATCTAGCCGTTTCTACATTTTAAAACCAGTTTCATCGTTGATATTAAAGGTCGAAATTGTTCAATATTGAAACAAATTTTGCTTTGTCATAAACAATTTTATTGTTTTTTCATAAATACTTGAAAGTACATTTAGGTTTCCAGTGCATAATTCTACATTGCAGAATAGAAATAATAAAAAAAGATATTGTTCTAAATAGTGATCGCATTGCACGTTAAAGGAACCCCTCAGAATACAGGCGAGAAAACCTTTGCATAGTTAGACTTTGAACATCTTCTTGTTCTTCAGATCCTAAACAGAGTTTTTTTTTTTTTAACAGCTGCTTTGGGCTGAGTTTTATTTCATTGTTAATGACTGCATGAAACCCAGCAGCTCAATGATCTTTTATGACTCCCACCCTGGATCTCAAGGGTCGTGTGGTGGTGTAATAAGTACTGCCGTTGCTTCATAGTGCCGGGACTGTGAGTCCAAGGGTGGGTTCACTCTGACTCAGCATATTTAGAATTTGTAAGTTCTTCTCTGTCTTCCTGTGACTGTCCTCTGGTTTTCTCCCTCTCACATAAACATGACTTTAAGTTACCCGTAATGTATGTGTGAGAGTAACAGGTCTGCGATGGACCGGCATTCCATCTCATATCCTATGATTCCAGGCCAGGCTTGGATCACCAAGACCACGCACTGCACAAGCAGTTGTTGGTGAAGGTTTTATATGTTATTTGAGTGCTGACACTGAGGGATATTATTGATTTAAAAGCTTCAGAGTGAGGATTTTTGACGGATAATAGGGATCAATGATTTGCAGAGTAATTCTAAGCTAATTTAAACGGTTGTTTTTTTAATTGTATTTATTGTTTTGTGTACCTAACATTTTCCTCGCCTCAGCGTAAAGTACTCAACCATTGTTTCCGCCTTTGGTGCCATGAATCACGATGGATCATTGCTTTCTCAACACCTGAGAAACAGCCAGAGGTGTTACAGCCCAGGGGGTTCAGTTAAAACTCTAAATTATACACTGAAAAGCTGAATATTCAAATGATCTTGATTTATGGAAGGTAATAGAAATTACATGTAAACATGAACCAGTGTTTTAACACTCCTTCAGTCTGCCCTGACTTTTTGGCCCTTTTATTTGGCTTAAAAGGGTATTTCACTACTGGGTTTAAATGTATATGTTTGTATACTTAACTTCAGCTCTTCCAGCCTTTTGCTTCTGTCTCAGATGATTTATTTCTGTATCTGTGTCCGCGTACTAACAGAAACATTGACCTCATGCCCAGGAGGGGTGGTCCAGGCATCATCCAGGTGATAGAGACGGTATCTCTCATCTTCTTTGAGGAGAAAACACAAACGGTGACTTCCACTAATACTGCAGGGGAAAAATAGCAAAGCAGGACATACTGAGTAAGAAGTGTTTTGGTGTGTACTAAGCATACAAAAAATAAATTTATATCCATACATACTTGAGTTCCTTTCTAGGTTGTCATTCTCTCTGTCTCAAGAAATTTCAGTTTTTATTTGCTGAGTTTAATGAAAGTTTTACTTCTATATTTTCTGGGGGTAGTAGCTCATTCACATTTATAGACGACTCTGACTTCTAACCGGGTTTTCAGGAGTCTGTTTTTTGTGCCTTAAGCCCGCAATTTAATATCTTCTATACCTCTGCACTATAGCTGCTGCTGGCCCTACTTACAACTTTCTATATTTAGCTTATAGCTTTAAATTTGGATTTCTCCAGTACAGTGTTACTGCCTTCCTTTTTCTTTCAGTGCATGTCGTCTTCCTTCCGGATTGCCTGTCTGCTCTATAAATTTTTACTATATTATATGTTAAAAAATTATCTATATCAACCTTATGTACAGCTGCTTTTTAAATGTATGCTGGCAAAAACTGTGATCTCAGAGAATGAGCAAACAAGCAGTGTGTCCGGAAACAAGAGTCACGTGTCGGTATCTATCTCTCCGTCTCATGGTAAGTGAATTGTAAATTCTAGTACTTTGCCTGTGTTTGTGTGTCTTGATGCTGATTGTTTAGAAGTTTGTGTGAGGACAGACTTCTATGTTTCTGTCAAGTGTTTATTGTCAGCCACGGCTCCTTTCTTGTGTGGTTTTTTCAGCCTAGTTGGGTCTTCAGCTGTATCAGTTAAAGTCTCAATGTTTTACTTAACATGAGTCTTGTGCACCTTTATTTGTGTGGTTATTTAAGACTATACAAAATGCACATTGTGAAGCACAAGCAATTTTCTTTCTTTTTAAAATAACAAATTGTAATAATTTGATCAATCTCAAAAGAGCAAGGCTTATTTTGGAACTTCAGGGTGAAAACACCTATCCTAGACCACTGCTTGCTATCCTACACTTACGTTCTTAAAGTCTGTCCTCCACAGATGTGCAAATCACTCTTTCTGGCAAATACACAGGCAAACAAATAACCCGTCTCTCCCATTCACCCTACCAAATGTGCTCAAACATATACAGACAAGCACCCACTCACAAAAGAACACCGGCGATACTAATGGCCCACCTAAACGCCCTCAGTTAGATCCAAGACACAAAAGTGATTAAAAGTTCAGGCTGATAAACTGTCATTAGTTCAGGTCATATTGGGGCTCATTCTAGAAGCTGGAGGCTCCAGTAATGATTCTAGAGAAAGCTGAGACAGATTCATTTGAACTCACTCTCTCTGTTAGAGCAAATTCAATATTTTAGGAGCAGCATCTTAGTGGAAGACCGAACTTAAGAGACGTTCCATTGCTCCAGAGAACCCTTTCTGAACGTTTCATCAAAATAATCTTGTATTATAACAGTAGGTAGTGAGTAAAAGGGTCCCCATTGTAGTACCTGTGAGTAATGCACGGAATTAAATTCGGAAATTATAAGCAATAATAAAGCAATGCATACTGCATTATATTGACATAGTTTATGTATTGCATTGCCATCTGCTTTGACATCAGAAATCTCTCTTTCTGACCTACTGCAAATAGGTCAAAGGACAGTCTTGGTCTCCTGAATGAGCAAGATGAAACCAGGGAGCACTTCTTGTGAGGTCATTTTCTGGCTTCCTGAATCCACAGAGCTCCTGTGCACACAGATATATTAATATCCAGTAACGTCTTGTATATAATTTCCAGTTACTGTGTAAGATTTTTTGTGGCCAGTTACCGGTTTGCTTGCATATGGATTTTAATAGTTATATATGTATGTCAAATTCCTTCAGGAGGAATATGGTGGGCTCTTTGTATTTGCATCTAACTATCATCCTGCAAACATGAGTTGTGTTACAACGGCCAAATAATGGCTTTATTCATTTTACAAAGCTTTGTCTGTTACTTGTTTAAGAGGTTGCCTTTTGGCTTGACAAAATGTAAATGTATAGCAAAAGTATTGTGACATAGAAGGGGCTAAAAATCAGAAGCTGTAAAGTACGTCTGAGGAGCATGGGTCAGAGTTTTGGGTGTCCTGGGGAGACTTGCTTGTATCTGAGATCAGGCAACACACAATGGTGCCAGAATGTCTCAAAAAGCAATGTGTTTTCTGTTAACATTTGACAAATATTTAAATCATTTGTGAAAATGAACTGGCTGCATTTGAAAGTATAGGAAAAATAAACAAAGGAGGAGTACACTGGGAGAACAGAAAGCGTATTGGTTCTATAGCTATACAAACTATTACCTACTAATATCAGCAGTGTGACCTGGTTGCACAGCTTACAGCACCTGGGGTGTTTGGCCATGGGCTCGAATACAGTTCAGTCTGTGTAGAGTTTGCATGTTTTCCCTGTTCCTGTGTGGATTTTGCCCCACAGTCTATAGACGTGAGTTTTGGGTTAAATAATAATAATAAATAGTTAGTTATTAAATAATAATAATTATTATAATAGCGATAATAGTTTTATACAACAATAACAGCAGCAGCAATAACAACAATAATAATAATTACTATTATTAATATTAACCAGTGATTGTAAACAATAAGTGATTTTTCCACTTTTTGTAAAAATTATATTGCTGAATATATGGAATTCAAAACGTAACTTTCTCTAAATAAGACGTTTTATTAAGTAAAACAAAATTAACAAAAGATGCCAAAACATTAACTAAGGATGATATTGTACAGCAGGAGTGGAATGTAAAATGCAAACAATAATCCATTTACTGTGAAAAAAATGTGAAAAATTAAATCTAGATGTGAAAACAATACATCCAAGATAACCGTAATAATAATCCTGAGCAGAGTTGCAGTGGTCCAGAGCCAGTCCTGGAATCCTGGTAGGCCAAATTCAACAGGCAATAAAGTAAATGGAAAAACAATGAAACAATACAGAAAATAATCAGTGTATTGATAAACACACTATAAATCACTTTATAAATTAACATAACATAAATTAATTAAATTTATAGGCAAAATAAAATCTATATTAAATCTGTATTTTTAAGTCCACATATATATAAAAATATATTCAATATATACATGGAGATTTAAAACTTTTATTTTGAATCTATTTAAAAGTAAATTTATATGCAAATTAAAACTTTTTTAAATCAGAACTTTTGCTGATTTACCGATTGATTTGTTTTCCCAAAGTTGAAGCGCTGCAGGATGAGGAGTGTCTGAAAAAAATGCAAATTACTCTTTATTGGTCACTAACTGTACATTTTTTTCAGTCAGTAACCGACATTTGGGCCATTTGGGAATCTGAGAGATATTTACTGGTCATTTCAGTAGTCATTTTGACTCACCCAGTTATACAAACTGTAGCCTCTTAGCAGTAATAAACAAAGGTGGGTCAGAAGAAACCTGCAGAGCAACCGGAGACGACGTCAAAAACTGTTTAGTTCATTATAACTATGTCTTTTAAAGCTAATATATGAACTGGGCAGCAGTACTCCCAAGCCTCTTTTTCTCTGGGAAAACCTGACTGCTTTGACAGCCACGTGACTGTAGATATATAATTCTTCACTGGTTGTGAAATACACTGTTGATGAATTTTTTGGTACTTGTTTGGGTTTGTTAATATGCGCCTTTATTATTTGGTTCTTCAGTCACTAAAGAGGCGGTTGTGGTTTTAAATCCCAGACTTTTATTTGTGTATTGAAAGTGTATCAATAGTTTGCTCTGGTTATAATGCAGGATGAACAGTTTGTTGTTAAAATTAAATAGTGTTTTTAAGAGATGCAGTCAGATTGTGGATTAGTTCTGTTGTAGGATGTTAAAGTTTCAATGTAAGGATGTTTTTTTGATGTTTAGCGTAATATTATCTCTGCTGTATTATTGAATGTGGAATATTTTATCATTTATTGGTTGCTAATAAAGATTGGATTTGGAAAAAGCTCCTCTGACATGGGTAGTAGTGTGGCATAACAGGTCCGGAACTTGATTTCTGACCAAGAGGTCCTTGGTTCGATCTCATATAGACTGTAAACTTGTGCCTGCCCCCACCTGTGGTACCAGTTTTGAGTATCTGTTGGTGTGAGTGGTTATTGAACCAACACACACTGGTGATCTCCAAGATGCACTGAGTCTAAACAACCATTAGGTGGTACCATGACGTAAGGCTGGATGGAAGTGTTCTGTGATGATGCTTAGCATGATGCCATCAGGTTATGGGCTGGTGCTGCATACGTTCTGCTTAATAGCCTTAATTCTTGCTGTCCTTACAGTACTAAGCTAACTGCTTGGGTTTCCACCCTCATTTTGCCTTTATCATTACGCTACCTCGGCAGAGCTGTACGACTGCCATAGAGGCACCACCAACACTAAACTAAAGAGGGTTCCTGCAGCGGGCTGCTCATTGTATCAAAGGATGCTGGTCCCTGGTTAAGAAAGAAATATGCTGAAATGCAGGACAAATTTATCGGGAAGTAATTCCGATTCCAAAGCACAAGCCAAACGTTGAATCGGTATTTTTTTGCATGCTGAAGAAAATAAACCAGCAGTTTTGGGGGCTTTCATTTTTCCCCGAAGCATGTTTATTAGATGCACTAAAAGTTATTGGTCCTGTTGTCAGGGACCAAAATAAAGTACCACTCACTCACAAGCTGCACAACATTGTATGAGAAGGCTTAGTGACACGAGAAGCTTAGAGATAAATTTGAAAGTGTTTCAGCTAACTCTATTTTAATATAGTCTAGGCCCATTCCCATGGCATACATTAATGTGATTTTCCGGGGATTATTCTGACTCGGAACTAAATTCGTTTCATTGACTCAGTATGTACGCCCTTGTCTGCGTGGTCAGATGGGTGGAGGGAGCTGTTCGATATGCAGTGGCTTTCTTGCCTGGTCAGTGGAAGATCCAAATGAGAAAGAAGAAGAACTGTAAGTGATGCCTTGAGCCTAACAATAATGTCTGAGATAAATGAGTACCATGGTGTAAAACTGCAGCTCAAGCTGAATGATTGTGTCAGTCCAGCAAAAGGGGGTCCTTGTCATTTTGAAGTTAAGTAGCAACACACACACACACACACACACACACACACACACAGACACACACACACAGGTAAACCAATACAAGCACATGCAAATAAATATAGTTACACCAGCTGAATAATGAAATATACAGGTACAGCACACAAAATCTCACATACATCACTGAAAGCAGTATAAATTTGCACACATATAGTAGCTTCAATACATACTGTATACATATATGCACTCTGGTTGGCTTATTGTCCTCAGAATGCAACAGACTTCACTTCTTGAAGTCCTTAAAGGGAATGGAATTGATGGCTAGGCTGTAGTAGCTGCTGGTTTCATATGACTTCACCAGACATACTAAATCAGTTTGGAAAGCTAGGAAATTTGACCATGACTGATAGCAGGTAGTCAAGAGGCAAGGGAAGAACTTGTGCTTGCTTTTAGAGTCCAATACTGCTCTTTGGAATTTTGCATTCATTCATTCATCTTTGGGTCACAGAATTAGAACTCTTCCTGGCCCCTGGCATCTCACCTGTGAAATGGAGATTTTAATGTTTAAAGTGGCAGAAGAACAGATTCTCACATTTTATCCTTGGGGCAGAACTGCTCTTTCTGTCAACAATCTGGCTCCACGGTTTGGATCTATTCCAGTGACAACTGTGTGTAAGAATAACACCCTGCAAAATATTCCTGTTCACATAGAACATGGGACAATAGGTCACAGGGTTAACTCATTCCCACAGGTTTATTTTGCCAATCTTCCTGTTTCAAAGACCTTCACTAAAACTGAGTAACGCTTCTTTGAGATTGTCTGTGGTTCACCATAGACCGCGTGGCACCGAAACCCTTAAATCGGCACATTTTAACCATTATATTTTATATGTATTTGTTTGTTTTTTGCCATATATTGTTCCAACAACGAAGTAAGTCTGTACCAAATGGCTTGTTGAAATACACTGCATAAGTGTTTTGCAAATGAGTAGTTTCATTTCACGTTTTTTCACTAGAAACCGTTTTCCAATCTGTTCCATTTTTCCAAGAAAGATTATGAAACTGGAAAAAATTATTTACAAGTCAGTGATGTGGTGTTCTTACATGAGACTCTTGGATTTGTGTACATTTTAAACCCCAGTGTCTACGTTCCCCGTTCCACAAGTACCTCCTGTTTTCTCTGGATGCTTAATGTAATTTCACACACCTGGGGCTGGACTGTACTCGAATCAATACCGTGATATATGCGCCAGCTTGACAGAAATGTGTCGATGCCACTGGCTTACTGTTAATTCTTTCCGATCAATATGGACGGATGGAGACAGGAGACAAGGGGAAGGGCACCGGCCTTGAGCATAGTCACCGGCAAGGCACGGGGCAAATGTGGATTAAGTGCTCTGTGCAGGCAAATGTAAGCTGAGGCTGGAAAAGGCAGCTAACTGCCTGGAGTCAGTTTAACTCTGAACAGTTATTTAACTCTGAATTGTTATTTAATTTTGAACTCCGTACCGCAGTATGGAAATATCTGCGTATGTGTTTTTTACTTTGTTTGTTTTTGTCATTCTAATTGTTCGATCCTTTTTGGCTACACGACGCGCATAGTTTGTAACCACTATAAATTGTGTTTAATTTCTTGCTCAAAGCCTGTGCCTAAAGTAGCGTAACACTTCATCCATTTGGTACAGATGGATTATTATACTAACTGAAATCAAATTCCATAAAATTCTGTGCTTAAGGGTACAGTAGCAGGGTTCAAGTATGTTTCCATAATCATGAAGCTTCCAGCAACTGAATAAACTGTTTGAAAATCGCGTTTGTCAAATCCCAGCTTGCTCCCCTTCCACCTGCGATCGGAAAATAATTACAAGGAACCTGTTTGCCATCTGGATAGGATCCATGCCCAAGTCTGAGCACTGTCTTCTGTCAGCAAGCTCCTCGGCAGCTTGTTGCCCAACAAAAGCAGTCAAGAGGTAATAACACTGGAAATCTGCATGGATATGTATGAGTTATTTTTCTGCACATAATTTCCCCAGATGACCTACAAGCAGATGTATTACTCAACCGTAACCCACATTTGGCAACAAACACGTTTTGTAATGAGGCACTGATTTTCTTCTAGCGCTGATCCACATTCGCACGCTCGGGGATTCTCTTCTCCTTAACACTGGGTGGCAAAGGGATTTCTAGCCAAGTCTACAAGAAAAGTAAGGAGCGAAACCTTTCCCTCCTGACTGCTGGCAGAGCCCATGTTCACTTGCTCCCTGCAGAGGTTCTTATGAATAAAAACCTCATCACTTACAAATTACCCCGTTTATGTGCCAATGCAGAAAGTCTAGCAAATCTGGGTTGTGACTTCCTGTCTGTGATGTGATCCAAGGTGAAAAATAGATATTCACTCAGTTTCTATAACATCTTTTCTCCTTTCAGGATACAAGAACAGCTAATTCATAACTAAAGGAAGAAAGCGCATCACCCAACATTTAGCAGCCCTGAGATGTTCAGCTGCTTAAGTTATTGTACAGTTGCCAGCCAACAGCAATGGGATGACAAAGTAAGAGAAAGGTTCATTGGCTTGCTAGTGCTGTACAGTCCGTTGGCTTAACCATCAATATGGTTCACGAAGACTGTTCCTAGGTTGCATAGTGGTTAACCATTCCTGTAACATTGCGTTTTAGACAGTATACGTAGAGCTGTGTCAAGTGCAGTTTCGTTTCCACTCTAGTTTAGTCTCGCTCCTTCCACTCCTAGGCTTTCTGATTCTTCTGCTGGTCTCTATGAAATGCAAGTCCTATTTCACCATCTGTCAAGTGATTCCAGCCTGCAAACCTGCACATGGATAAACTCCCTCTAAATGTATTCCCCCCTGAGGGATGAGAATCAAGACTGTGGGGGTGAGATTTTGAAGGAGATGGTTTTGAAGGCCTTGTGGGGGTCAGCAAACCTTTATCATGACCCCATATTTACAAAATGTGCAAAATGAGGACTCGTTTGTTTTTCGGGTCTCGGAAGGTGGCCCTGTCCTCGTCTCTACTGACTTGTTTCCAAGTTTTTGTCTGCCGCTGCAGTTTTTACCATGGCCATACCTCGGACCAACTTCCATTTCCCATTTCAAGTCTGCTGTTTTTCATCACTCCCCAATCTAATTTCTCTATTTTGATTCCCAAGACTAAACCCTGCTCAGCTTTTAACTTTCTGGGAAAAGACAAAACAAATCAGAAAAGAAAGTAATGTTACATAATCTCAAGGATTCCATTGGGCAATCGATAGTTTTTCACTGCCTTTCAAAACCATTTAAAATCTCGAAAGTAACATTCATAACCTCTTGAAACAACCTTGAATATTTTAATATTATACTTTCATAGCAGATATTTTTATTCAGAATACTAATTTTACAATTTTACCCATGTATACAGCTGCATATTCTGCTGGAGAAATTCTGGTTATATGCATTTCCGTAGCAAGCAAATCTCACCTGAAACCTGAACTGCAATATTACTTTTGAAAGTTCATCTAAAACTCGCTATTATGACAATTCAGTAATAAAGATGCTTTGATGAAGCCATCCTACAGGAATCAGAAATGGGGAACAGAGGAGTCATAACAAAGGCAGCACATGAAATACGCAAATAGGGCCAAACATGGAAAAGGCTAGAGCCTCCTAAGTTGGCCTGAGGGCCCTGTTAACAATGAGATGCACTGAATATGAGTGCATGAACAGTGGAAGCAATAAGTTCTTTCTCTGAGCATCGGCCTGTTTTTCCTGAAGAAGGCCAGGGGCAATGTCAGATGTTTCTGCATTGACTACTGTGTCCAATAGGTGACAGAGGTCGAGTCTGATTTTTTTTTCTCATTGAATGGCTACTAGCTGCTCAAAAGTCCTCTATGAAAATTTGTTTGCAGAAGTTCTATTTGCACAAATTCCTTGCAGATTAGTCCTCATGTAATTTTAATGTTGCTTCTGACCTACTACGTCATCCATCAGGATTTCCCAATATCCTCAAATGATCATAACATAATTTTTCAAATGCATCTTCATTTGCAATGATGCATCATATTAAAATAGTAAAGTAAATGTGAAGGGTAAAGTAATCAAAATATCAGAACTAGAGATGACGTTTAACCCTTCAACCCCTACACAGTGTTTCACCATTCGGGTTTATATACTTTAATAGCCTTAGATGTACATAGGTCAGGTGTAGGTCAATGGATTGGAAGATGAAAGTAAAATACTCAGTATGAGTAAGAACACAGTACAAGTGACTATGTCACTGTGGTGCTGCTAATGGTTTTTTTAGGTAATGCAACACAAAGGAAGTCAGTTATTCAGTATCAGCAACTGGCCCTTCAGTTTAGTGTTGTGGCGTTTCAGAGTCACACTGGAACCATAGGGGGGCTTGGCTGAGGTGCGCACACCAGCTCATAGCTGTGTAGTCACCCATGCACACTTATACACAAATGGTGTTTGAAGTCAGGAAGTTGAACTAAGGGAAGAAACCCATTCAGAAACAAGGAGGACATGTAAACTCAACAGACTGAGTCAGATTCAAATCCACGCCAAACAGTTCAGGCACTGTGAGGCTGCTGCACCACCATGCTGGCCAGAAACTCATCCATGCCCTGACATGCTTCCCCGGTGAAGGTATGCAGCTGCGAGGGAGTCTTTTTCGGGGCAGCTGTTCGTGGCGGGGTCAGAGTATGGGGGACATCTTTAGGGACAAACCATCCTAATGATGGGTATGGATGGATGGAGAGGTCAGGAAACATAAGCATCAGCAAAGTCCATCAGTTTGTTAGCAGAGACTCATTTTTTCTTAATAACTCAAACAGTGAGGCAGCAGAAAGAACAAAACAAACCGATGAAGCAGATAAAGAAAATAATGTGCACAGTCTAAAAATTAAGTGTTCTTTTCCAAACTTCAAGGCCCCTACTTTCTGGTTTCAGCCGTGCAATGTAGTATCAGTGGTTACAGATTCCTGGGACTCCTGTTATGCATGTCACATGATACCTGTGTCCACCCAGGAAAAAGCAATGACTGTGCCTATAGCAAAGGGATGCTTTATGTGAAATACTGTGGATAATCTACTGATGCACCCCTGTATTCCAAAGGAAATTTAACAAAAAACAATTCCAGCCACAATCTTCCAGTGTTGAAACTACTGCTTTTTCCCAGAGAAAGTATGATAGAACATAGACAGTTTCCCTTGAATGAGGATGCCTTTTTGAAGAAGAATAAAAGGTACAGCCCAGTGAGTGGCGGTTCTGACGCTGAAAGGCAAAAGTGAAGGATTTTGTCCAGAAGACGCAATTTACAATTCTTCTTGCTGTGCCACTTCTAAATATTACATTGCATCAGTAGCTCACTCCCTTCTAATGCATTTTCTCCGAGCAGACATAGAAAAAATGATCAAGAAGGCTCATGCCAAGCCCAGCATAACTGAAGGCAAGTCAGCCATGGGGCTTTTAAATATACATAAGCTATCCTGTGTTTAGTCTGTCTGGGTGACTGTTTACTGGGTGGCTGTTTACTGGGTGACTGTTTACTGGGTGGCTGTTTACTGGGTGACTGTTTACTGGGTGACTGTTTACTAGGTGGCTGTTTACTGGGTGACTGTTTACTGGGTGGCTGTTTACTGGGTGACTGTTTACTAGGTGGCTGTTTACTGGGTGACTGTTTACTGGGTGACTGTTTACTAGGTGGGACTAAATATCAATTAACGGTTTATTATTATATGTTGTTTTCAAGGTAGGCAAAGTTCATTAAGTCAAACAGAACTGACAGTTCCTTTGCAGTAACTGATGGTGGAGACAAAGGGTCCTTGTGAGTTGTTTTCAGTCTGGAACTTGACATGATGTCCTGTTGAATGGTCCATTTCTGAAGCAGACAGCAGTGATCAGGAACCTCATTCATTTCCCTGGTAACTGAGTCAGCGAGCGTCTGCCTTCTATAACTCGCGGTCTGTTTTATTCTGCCGTTCTAGAGAGCAGCTGCCGAATTATTTATGGGAAAAGCATTCACCGGTCATCATTTTATTTTCATTTTTGTGAGTAAAAATAATGCTCTTCCTATTGTTTATATTTTTGGTTTTAAAAGTACAGCACATTTCTTCCCAGTTAGGAAATTAAAACATATTGGCATCTTATGAGGAAAAGAAGGCTGCACATAAAGGCCTACATTTATTTGTGACAAGTTACCAGAGACCCTGGAGGTCAGGTTACCTGTCCAGACTTTAGAGAAAGAGTACATTGGTAATGCACTTTACCTGCGTGCTGCTACTGCCGGTCACGGCTGCCATCTTTGAAACTCGAAGTAACGGTAACAGCCATGATTCAAAGACATGTCAAGATTAGGTGCCAACCTTCGTGTATCCCAGAAAACACATTTACTTGTTCAAGATGCTTGAGGGCTTTCTGTCCACCCACATGTTTCTTGCCTCCTCTGTCTATCCTACACGCTTCTCCTGTGGTTCGGACGTGTTTTCTGACAGCTTTTAAGAGGAACACGTGGACATTATACTGCCCTGTTTGAGAAAGAGAATATAGTTTTTCAGCATTCCCATTCCCTCTTTGTCTCCTTTTCCTTTCAGGTTTAAAAACTGTTTCCTTTCTGAGAACAGGCTTGTTTAAGCTTTTCTCATATTCTGAAGGTAAGGTGGTAGTTCTTCTGAAAAATTAGAACTACAAATTACAGCGTGCAGCCGATGCCGAGGTGTTAATGAAGTCCCATCACTATAATCTGTCATCACTTCTAGTGGAAATAAAAGATGTCTTGTGCGTGAAAATTGCTGTTCCATCCCTGTAAAAAGCAAGGGACCAAAAGCAGCAAAAGAATTCCACAGTTAAATGAAAACTTTACTAAATGAATATATCATCTCTTTGATCTTATCTCAGAAATAAAGTCTCATGAGACCAGAATCAGTTTTAGAAGTATCCCATTAGTGACATATTGTCTTAGGATTTATAAAATTTCAGTCGTTTGCCACAATAGAAATATTGCAAATCTAAAAGACAACAGGCCGTCCTTGGTTATATCACCTTTGACATCCGACCTGTAAACACATGCTTTCTCCCAGTGATAAAATTTGATGCTCTTGTTGTGAACTTTATGGTCATAATGATATTGAATGCACACCCTGTTATGTAGAAATCAATGGTCATTTTATCACAATGCTTTCCAAGGAAGTGTTACTTTTTTAAAATAAACCAACAGGTCCAAGGGACCTTTCTCATTCTCTGGTGCACATCTGGAGCAGTCGGACCAGCCTTAAAGGAATTCTTGTGTGCAACTAGGGCAGCTGCTGCTGTGCAGCAATAATATTTTTTGTAATTTTCAAGCCACTTCAAAGATGTAATGCTCTGGTAGTCATTGCCCCCGAGTTCACGATAGCTCAACAGCAGCTGAGAACACCACCTAATCCTATTTCAGTTAGTCAAGGAGGAGGGATTACAGTTAATGCGGACATTCAGCTCTACTTGAAACCCCTTGACCCATTCATTGGAGAAACTGGGTGCATCTTGTATTAATAATGAACATAAAAATGTTTAAAATAATTTTGTCCATATCCATTTCTGCCACGGCAAGAGAAGGAAAATTTCCCAAGATGAACTGAAGGTCAGCCCCCAGAGGTGCTTAGGTAAAATCCAAAGGTCAGTTCCAGAGGGTGCTGCTGGTTTTTGCCTCTGAAAAAGAAGGTCTAAGGTGTAATGCTAATAACATAAAAGTTTCAGTAAAAAGTGACCGACCCAGTTAGGCCTAGTTTAACCGATTCATTACAGAATCAACTTATTCAGATTGGTTTTACCCTCCGATGATGCACGTTTAATGGCTGAGAAACGTTCAGCCACTAATGCTGTGTGTTCCCTTGACTGAAATGTGTGAAAGAGTAAATGGCCATAAGAGGTGGCGAACTGTCATCCTGTCGTCTCAGCACCCTTTAAGCCAAAAACTATTACCTTGTTGCCGTGCTAGTCCTGCAGTCACAGCCAGTCACTAAAGTGTGCTAAAGTGAGCGGTTAAACTTAGCTCACATCACCACAAGTGCAACATGAAGGGTTACAGGAGTGAGGTGTAATCTTGGGCTACATATGGTTGGAACTCACCTGGCCTCCTGTCTACACCATAAGCAGTGAATTACTTGCGAAGTACACGAGATGCAGGGGAGTGTCACTGCTTTTGGTATATACAGGAGGGGAGTGTGAGCAGGAGTATAGGTGAAGCACATGTTTGAACCTAGGGATCTGATACTAAAGACTGCTCGTGAATTTAATGTGATGCCGCTTGGACAACATCAAAATATATGCTGCTGGCTTGTAAATATTAGGCACAGGAGTCCAGTTTGGTTGTGAGAATGTGTGTCATAAACCGAGAGATGTCGAATGCTAGATTTGAAGTCAACACAAAATACTATGTGTCAGAATGCAGTTTTAAGCAACAAGGTAAACAGCAAACCTCTTTAAGGCGATTGTTATATATGCTGAGTCAGAAAGAGCATACTTTTGCATACCTTTACTTTTTCTGACCTGTTTGGTCGGTTTGTTCACAGGTCTGTTTATTCTCTCTGGTATATTCCACTTGTCTGCACAGAACCCTGGGTGTCTTACTCGGAAAGGAATAAAAAGGCTAGACAACATGGCTGGAAAAACATTGTAAATTACGAAAAAATACAGTGCTTACATTTTCACGGTGATGAGTTGTTGGTTAGCTAAGGGAACTATATATAACAAATCTGGTTTGTAACAGTACAAGATCCAAACACATAAATCTGTAAACAATGCAAAAATAACAATATGGGTATAATCCCATTCAAGCAGCTATAATCCCATTCAAACACAGACATCCCTTTCCATGTTATATTCTGGGACACGTGATATGATAAACTCTGTCCCGGTAATCTGCTCTGACCCATGTCATTCTCTTTTGATGACACCGCAGAATAGGCAGTAATACTTTTTAAGAAACTTAATTCAATCTGGATAATGTAATGTACTGGGGAAGAATCTGTACCCAGAATCCTTTTTGGAAACAAAAAGATACGTAGAACCCCTTAATGTTTGCCCTCTCTTTCATGCATCAAGGAGAATACATTAAGGAGCCAATGTGTCAACATACGTCACTGTCGAGAAGTGGGCTCGTGTTTGTTTTATGGATTAAGATACGGGGAGCTGGATAAACTGACTGTCGTAACTGAGACCCAGTATGTGCACTACTGTACATTTGAAACATTCTGCTCTATTTTTAGATTTTTATGGAAGGTTGAATGAAATGCACACAAAGGAATGGCGTGTTTTATAAAGTGTCCATACGCAAAACATTTATGTGTGGTGTGTTCATGCGTATTTACATGCTGCGCATACCAGTCAATAGTACACATATATCTAGTGATGGTTTATGAATGTATGTGTCTCAAATCTACTCTGACTGGTGTTTGACTGTACGCCATGATGGTGTCAAGAACAAATCTTGAAGAGCAGACACGGGGATGCCGAAAAGATGAACATAACAGGGTGCGGAGAAACAGTCCATTGGGGATGGAGCGTTCTTGATGAAATTTCAAGGCACCCAAGGTAAAGAGTGGTGTGTTTCATTCTGACCTTCACTTGATAGTTCTCCCTCCATCACAGCAGTTTCAAATCCAGATAGTTTCAAATCCTAAATAATCTGCAGCTTTCGTACTATTTACTTTTAATTAAATGAAAATATACAGTAGTTCAAAATATAATATACTGCCAAAGCTTGAGTTTTATACAACCAAATCAATAAATTATCAAAGAACAAAAAAGCAAAGTTTTTGCTTTCCCAGTGGAAGACGTGCATCTTTTAAGCGTCTGCAGTATTTTGGTAGTGCGCCTTTTGGGTGAAAAGTGTACTCAAAGAGCGCTTGTAACTTTCACACACGCCTGGGTTTTTCTCGCTCTCTTTGAAGACTTATGCTGGAAAAACCAGACTCGACAGAAACTGGGGCAGTTGCTCATTTGTGCCATTTTTTCTGTTGAATTTTTCACTCCTGAAATAGCTTAACAGCAGCAGCCTGGTTGTGTGTGGAGCCTTTATGGCTGCTGGTTACAAAATCAAGACAAAATGAACTCTTCACGACTCTGGTGTGTGAAACATCTGAGCAGCAAAACACCTTTTTTGGTCCCACCATTACCATTACCCACTTGCTGCCTCACCTATATTCCTCTCCCCTCCCCTGGCTAACTGGATGTCTTCTGGCAAACCAGGGAAAACTGTTAAATAGTTTGCCTCAGTGGCAAATAGCACAAAACGTATAAATCTATTAACCTTATCCCTTGCATCTTCCCCAACATGTAACCCCACATGTGGACAAACTGAAAACCTGAGTATGTCTGCTCACTTTCCCCAACTTTGGCCAAGGAGCTGGCAGAAGGGGTGCTGCAAGCCTATTAAAATTCATTGCTTAGTCAACTCTGACAAGAGCTTTCAGAGTCGGGCTTTCAAATTCTACTCTTAAAGCATGCCCTCAAAGGACAGCCCCAGCCATTATATGACCAGAGAAAAGGGCCGCTTTTTGGCTGCTACCACTTAACCTAGGTGAGGTCACAGGACTGTAAGCATCAGTGAGCGTGCAAACAGGTATGAAGAAAACAAAAGCCTTAACCGACCGTGGCTCTCTTAGAAGACGGGAAAGTCGCAGGAAAACAATGGCTTGAGTCATTACCCATTTCATATCTGTACAATAAATTATAAACGTTTCCATTTTGCAAAGGCAGCCAGTATCTTCACACTCACTCTTCACACTTAATAGTTATATGTCAGACAATGCAAATTTAATGGTACACCCATGCTCAGAAACTTGTGATGTAAGGTTCATGCTAGATTCTGAAAATTAACCGGAAATACACCATTTTGTAAAAACGCAGCACATATTTTCTAATTTTTTTAAATAGTTTTCTGCAATGTGTCAAATACTTCCAATATCTCTTTGACCTTGAAGGAGGTTCTGAGCCCTTCCACAATAAAGATCCACTTTTTTCTTCCGCTGCCAATTATGAGAGAAAACTAACTATTCAAAAATGACGGATTTCCTCCAGTTAGAATCTTATTTGAACTCAGTCAATGCCGTTCAGTGAAATCGCCACAAACGCACAAAAAAGCAGCAGGTACGTCTGAAGAGGATACATTTTCTGAGTTGAAGAAAAAACCCTACTAACCAGTCTGGCATTAGAGTTTACTGACATTTAGTTTTGCTCAGACTTGACTGGAGGCCAAACAAACACTTGCTGGCCTAGTTGGCCACCTATTGCTGTAGAACTCCTGACACGCAGCCCTTCCGATCAATTACGGAACAGTTTGTAAGTAATCTCTACCAGTCTGCTCGTAGGGTCTGTTGACAATACTGCTTTGTACATCGGCTCTTGAGTCACAATGAAACATTCCAGCCTTAGTTCCTCTCTCGCATGTGATCTCATACAATGCAGGCCTGCTTATTCCTTGTACTTTTTCCATTCTGGCATTACATTTTTGGGGTCAGTTTGAAACAGTGGACGTAAAACTCTGAAACAGTATGTCAAGAATTTGCAAATGCATGTACATATATAATCATAAAGTAGAAAAATCGGAATATTTAGCTGGGGAGAAGGTTGGAAAAGTCCAAAAGGGTCTTAAATTGAACATATTCCTGAGTGAATTCCCAAAAATAGGCTATAAAGACATTCTATAGTAAGGTAGCTTCTGTGACTGAAGTTGAACTTTCCTGCCTGAATGATGTGGGAAACAAAGAGTGGGAAGACTATAGACTATATTCAGTGCTCCAGGTCATGCGCCGATGTCTCCCTTAATGTAACATTCAAACAGGCACCAATGCTTATGTGGAAAACATGTCCATCGATATGCACTATGTGAGGAGCTGTTTTTCTATTTTAATGAACTCTCACCCTAACTGATTGTATTTTTATAGGATTACATTAAAATGCTGCAATTGTTAGTATTTACAGAAGTCAGTATTGGATAGGTTTGGGGGATGTTCTTAGTCAAAACTCATTGCTATTTGATTTGCAACTAAAAGTTGTAGTGTGTATCCACCTCTGTCAGAACCTTGGGTGTCAGTACCCTGAGAGCTGCACGTCTCCAGAAGACTAGTGGTCCTTCTGATCACCTAATCTGCTTCAGCCTGTCAGAATTGTCTACCAATGGTATCTGGTAATCTTTTAGTGTGTAAACATGTTAGTGTGCCTTTGGACAAAAGTATTTCATGAAAGTAATATTAATCTCTGCACAGAAAGTAGAACGTATTTATCAGTGATCATTTTAATGTTCTTAAGGAACATTATTTTCATCCTCCTTCTTTTGATGAACTGATAACACAGTGGAATATGAGATTTCCATCATATGAATTGCTAGCCCTGACCACGTCTCAAACAGTGGAAAAGTAACAACACATTACATACTGCCAAACTGCATTGCCCTTAAAGCGGCTGTGTTACTGCATAAGTATCGCTAGCACTGTTGAACAGGTGGACGGCACCAAGAGCAACGTGCGTGCTGGGTGTAGTCCGGTGGAAAGGTGGAAAGGAGAAAAGTAATAACAAAATATCTATTACCAATCTTTGTTACTCCTGTGCTAGTATTCTGGGCAGTGCCATGTGTGTCAATTGTATTTTCTTTCCCCTCCCTATTTCCAGTTTGGATCTTTCCGTCCAGCACCCTGGTGCGTGTGTACGTTTAACTACATAAAATACGTGCTAAATTTCAAGTGAAAAACAAGGCTGTACATAGAGAATAGATGGGCGGAGGGGCAAATGGAGACTGAGCTTTAAAGATATGGAGATTTGTGATAATCTAATGAGCCCTGTTTGAAATTTTGAGCTGGACTAAAGAACGATTATTTGCCGTTTCGTTTCAAAAATGAATACCAAAAACCATAAACCTTTAAGGCTCATTTCCCCCCACTCATTTTTAAGTCCATGAAGAGCCAGCATACTGCTGTGAAAGTGTAAAGAAAGGACACTCAAGAAATTTTGCTGGGGAATGAACACTTCAGAGTGCAGCGTGTTCAAAATCAGATAGCGGCATCTAGAAAGAATTTTTTTCTGGACCTTTCCACCATATCTTAAATAGCCCCTTTCCGCCCTGAATAAACATTAAGGGCATGATTTCACATAAAAGTGGAATCAAGCAGTATGGCTAATTTTCTCAAAATTCAGAAACATTTTAAAGGTACATATAAGCTTAATAAAATGTAAAAATAATAAAATTTTATCCCAGTAACAAACCTACAAATATTTCAGCTTATATCCTCACTAGCTACTTTATTACGTTTGTAGAAACACCATTCTAATATGGGGTAGGCCCCCCCCCCCCCCCCTTTGCTCTCAGAACAGCCTGGATTCTCCATGACGTGGATTCAACGAGGTGCTAGAAACGTTCCTCAGAGATTCTGGTCCACGTTCACATGACTGCATCACATAATTGCTCCACATTTGTCAGCTGCAGATTCATGCCACCGATCTGCCATTCTACCACATCCCAAAGGTGCCCTATTGGATCCAGATCTGCTGACTGGGGAGGCCATTAAAGCTCACTGAAATAACTGTCATGTTCAAAGAACTAGTTTGAGGTGACTTGTGCTTTGTGACATGGTGCATCATCATGCTGGAAGTAGCCATTAGAAGATGAGTAAACTGTAGCCAGTTTGTGGATGTGGCAAACAATGCTCAATTGACATTGGGGGCCCAATGTGCAGTAAGGAAACATTCCCCACACCATTACACCACCACCAGCCCGAAGGTTGACACGAGGCGGATTCATACTGTTTATGCCGATTTCTGACCGTACAATCACAGCAGGAATTGAGATTCATCAGATCAGGCAATGTTTTTCCAATCTTCAGTTGTCCAGTTTCGAGGAGCCAGGGCCCACCGTAGCCTCAGCCTCCTGTTCTTGGCTGACAGGAATGGAGCCTGATACGGTCCTCTGTTATTGTAGCCCATCTTACTCAAAGTTCAATATCTTGTGCATTCAGAGAGGGTTTTTTTTGCCCATCGCTGTTGTAAAGAGGGGTTATTTGAGTTACAGTAGCCTTCCTGTCAGGCCGAACCAGTCTGGCCATTCTCCTCTGACCTCTGTCAACAGCAAGGCATTTCTGCCCATATAACTGCCGCTCACTGGATATTTTTTGTTTCTTGCACCTTTCTGCATACATTCTGAAGACTGATGCGTGTCAAAATAAGAGGAGCGCAGCAGATTCTGAAATACTCAATTTGATGTGCTGCTGCCATGTGCCTGGGTGACTAGATAACTGTATAAAATAGCACGTCTACAGGTGCTCCGAATTGCTAGTGAGTGTATATTTTGCTTACTACGAGTGGTCTAACCATCCATCCATCCATCTCTCTATCCATCAATCAATCATTCATTTCTTACTGCTTTATCCTGGTCAGGGTCACAGTGGTCCAGAGCTTATCCAGAATCACTGGGTGCCAGGCTAAGAAACTATACCCTGGATGAGACACTGGGATGGTGGTATATGAGTAGCCTAAGGTAGCCTTATTTTTCACAAAAATCATACCACTGAAATATACAATACAAAGCAGTGCCTTATATCACCTGTTTAATTATTAAAGTTGTTGGAATTTAGAAACACCAAGCAACAATGAAGTTTTTGACTACACCTTGTTAGCCTGCTACAAGAAGGAAAATATGGATCTATGAAGCATAAGGGCTCTTGGAAGAAAACAGGAGATCCAAACAGAATAATAGAACCACAGAAATTAATCACGCTAAAGGAAACAAAGAAGCAAAAAGATGCCTCATTGCCTCAAAGTAATAGAACAAGAGGACCATAAACAAAGGTTAAAATATTCCATGTGGCAGAGCACACAAGCAGCAAGAGGCCTCGTGTCAGTGGTGTCAGTAAAGCTTTAGCTTCAGCAGCGATGAATTGTTTTATAGTGCCTGCAACCTCACAGCGCCTAGACCAGTGGTGCCTTGGCTGGAATCTGGTGCAGTCTGCAAGGAGTTTGCATTCTGTTTCTTCTCACAGTCCCAAAACACACATTTTAGGTTAATAACTGGTCCATAAATCGCAGGCAGTATGTGACTGTGTTGTTGAATGTGCTTGTGTGTGTGTGTGTGTGTCTCTCACCACCCTACAATGGACCACCCGCCCACTCATAGTGATCGCTCATCCACGGATGCCGACATAGGCTCTGGACCACCGTGGAGCACCGCCGCGGCCCTGACCACAACAAGCAGCTACTGAAAACAACTGACATCAAGAAGGTTTATCTCAGAAACAATAGTTTCTACACAAAGGTGTAGTTGCTGTTACGGCGAACGATGGCCTGCAGACACTCATACATGCGCACGTCCTGAAGAGGACGGCAGTTGCGCAGGTGCGCCGTCGCGCGCTCACTCCCACGCTGTCGCTTTAAATAGGCTCCGGTGGGCAGCGTCGCCTCACGGGCGAATATGTGGCGCTCGGTTCCACCGCGTCCGCGCTCTCCGTGGGGCTCGAGTGTTTGTGTCACACACCGGCGTGTACACACGCCGAGCCGGGGATCCTTCCCCCCACCATCGGGCAGGCGCTGCTGCGAAGGCTCAGTGTGACCGCTTCAATCGTGGGGGCGTTAGACCCGAAAAGCGCGGCGCTCGCCGATTCTTTCCACGGTTCTCTGTTCTGTTTTCCACGATGCCGCGTCCTCTGCTTCTGAACGGACGCACGAGCTCGTTTGGCCGGCGGGATTCTGCGGTATCCCGTCAGCGCTCCGTGGGGCTGGAACTGAATGGCACGGCTGGCAAAAGGCTGCCGCGGTGCCGCTGAGACACACAGCAGTTCCCGATCTCCACGGTGGACCGTTAGTCGTCAAGTCCCGGTGCGAATCTGTCCACGGATGGTCAGCGGAGACATCGCCGGACCGCTGGCTGGGAGGCTGTCGTGTCCGACATCCGCCGGTGACAGTAAGGACATTATTTCTTCTTTTTTGACGCGAATGTTCAACGAGTCATGCTGGAGTTGAACCGCCACGGTTCTTTGGTGGTCGCCCTTCGCTACCACCCGGCCGGCTGGGGCTGGAGATCATTCGCACGGCGTGTAGAAGACCCACGCTGGGGGGGGGGTCCACACAACGAGACAAAGTGCAAAAGAGGCGCAGCTCCTAACCTGTGGAGAATCACACCTGTACGCGGTAACATTTGTGTTCAGTTGTGAAAGTCGATTAACCGGTAATAGGAGGGGTGGCAGTTTCAGACCAAACCCTCTTTTCGAAATTTCATTTGGAATTAATATGAATTAAGTTTAATCGGCAGATACATAAGAGGCTACTGGGCAACTGAGAGATGAATAACGAGAAAAGTTTTTTCTGTACTGAGGTGCAATGCAGCGTCCAGGAAGTCCCACACCTGGCGCGGTGCTGTAATACAGCCGCTGGGGAAGATGGACACCAGGCGCTGGGAAGAAGCTGCACTTGCATGTAAATCGCTCGGCATCTGCTTTAGTGCTCATACAACTTTGTTAAGCACTAAATCGAGTGTTTTTTTTAATGTACTGGGTGTATTACGAGTCATTGGAATGTATATTTGCATTTCATTTTCATGTGTGTGTGTGTGTGTGTGTGTGTGTGTGTGTATTATGTTGCAACGTTTTTAAATAAGCAGCATCTGCCAAACTGGTTACATCCCCAGTCTAATTTCCAAACTGCAAACTTATGTTGTCACTTGATGACTCAGGTTAAACCATATAAATAAACATTTATTTTGAAGTTAGTGATATATAGTTAGTTAGTTATAGTTATATAGTGTGTATAGTTATAGTTAGTTGGTATAATTAGTTTTCTAATGCGGTTTAGTTGCACACCAGTGAATAAATATGCTGTGAGAATGATGAGAGCAATCTCTGCTTTCACTAAACATTCAGGAGGAACATATGTAAAAAGTAAAAATGCAGGCATTAGCATTACAAATTATTACTATTTCCCCATATTTCTATATTCAGTTCTATATTCATACTGCTACATCCGTAATGATGTAATAAAAAAATGCTATTATCATAATTTAAGGTATATATGCACCTTGTTTCAAACTTGTGATAGTAAAATGGAATAGAATTTAAAGGCGCTGACTCCAACCTTTGTTCGAGTAACCCTTTCTCAGTATAAGTGTTTTCCATTTGGGATTCGTATTACACACGGGTGCATAATATCATTACTTTTAACTTTTATGTCTGTGGTCTTGATTAGGTTTTTTGGGCATTATGCTCTTGTTTGGGGCATAAAAACTTGTAAATAAGTGTCTCCTGTCTGGTCTTTTCCAGAATTTTTCACTAGATGCTTTCACACCCTCCAGGCCCAATACAATGCAAACAATCAATGCCCCTTTACTCTTTTTTTCATGAAAGGGTCATTGAGTGCAACTCAGTAAATTACAGTGAATCATGATGTTATGGGATGTAGGGTTCAGTTGGGTACTGTACAAAATAGTGTATATTAAAGCACGCAGACACGTCTCATTGGATAAATTTGTATGACAGGTTGGACAATAGAATTTTTGTGATTTGGGATGCATTTCGGACAACATGCATTGTGTAACCCTGCAGTCTCACAGCACCTGATCTTTTCAGGCATAGCTGTTAATCCAGCTGAGTCTATGTAGCATTGGCACGCTCTCCCTATGTCTGCATGGCTTTCTGGGTGCTCTGGTTTCCTCCCCCATCCAAAGACGTGAGGTTCCTGTTAATCGGGGATTCTTAACCGCTCAATGCGTGTGTAGCTGCTTAGTGATGGACTGGTGTCCCATCCATGGTGTACCCCTCCAAACCCACTTCGCAGTGATTCTGGGATAAGTTCTAGAGTACCGTCACCCTGTCAAGGACAAGTTGTTAAAGAAAGTAAGTGAAAAGAAGCTTGCATTCCAATGAAACAGTAAATTTAAACCTGTGGTATCATCACCTACTGGTAGATAAAAGCCCTGTTATGACAAATGGTATCCTGCCAGACCATCTGAAATTATTTAGTACACTTTTTGAGTTACGACCAAATAGAAAATAGTGTAGGTGAACTTTCAAAGTTGGCACCAATTTACTGGATGAGTCAGGGCAACCGTTGTAGTGTGTGAGTGAGGGCACGTCTGGGGTAAATTTACGTCTGTTGGGTGGGATGCACACTAGAATAACTAGATGAAATGTTCTTACTGTATATATGCGTGAGTGTGTGTGCAAGGGACAACATGAGAGCAGCGTGAATGGGGAATGTTTCAAGTCTTCACAGTTTGGTAAAGGTTGAGCTCTTTTTATTATTTGCTGTGAGTGATCTCCAAGGGCCCAACATCCACACCTTGTTTGCTGGTGGCAACCCCTCCATTCTTGTTCGCAGCTACTATGTCTGCACCTTCATGTCAAGTTGTACTCGCTGATTCTTGTGTGTAATCTTGTGATCTCCCCTCAGTGTATCTAGTACCTCTGTATTACAGTTTTTACACTGCTGTGTATTATTAATGAAAGGAAACGTCTTTTTGTGATGCAAATGTAAATATTCCGATTTTGATGGGCTTTGGTATTTCTTCAGCAAACCTTAGGGTGACTTTGTGGAACCAGGAATGCTTAAACATTTTGTTCCTACCGAAATTAATTATAATTATGATTCTGACTTAGTAAATTTCGCCTATATTATCCAGGCATTTCTATCTTGTGCACTTGCACGATCATCTTACCTATGCCAAGGAGTATCTCAGTCTTTAAGCCAGCCAGAGAGCTGGCAAGATGTCTAACTAAATGTGTTTTACACACATAAAAAGAGTAACACTCACTGCTGAAATTGGTACAGACACCAATGGCTTTTGTGAAGCCCCGTGAGACATGCTGGATTATGTTACTGCCCAACAGAGGGATATGTGGGATAATTCTGGCCACCTGCAGGTTAATGGCCGCCTCTCAATTTAAGCATCAGGGATGAACAGGATGCATTGGTTCTCACGTGCTTTGATGGAATCGTGACACTGGGCCTCCAGTGACTATTACATATATATGCAATACCAAATAGCATCTGCAGCCTTTCTGTCAGGGAGGCACGAGACATTTTGTGTTACTTGCAAGCATGGCAACATTTTTAAACATATCTATACTACTTTTTTAATTGTCGAAAGGTAAAAATGTAAGAAAAACAAATGGTGGCTATAGAATTCGGATGGAACGGTTTGACTGTTATAGAGCAGTCTGTTGCCTCCAGTGTTATTATAATTATGATTGCTTCATTGCTTAGGAAAGTCTCATGGTTGTAATACCATTAACCACTACACTGCCTGCTGCTTTTGTTTTTTCACCGATCACTCAAAATTTCAGTGTCCGTACTTAATTCCATGGGATGTTTTACTTGAGCAGCTCAGGTTAAACATCTTCCCGGTATGTCATAGAGTATGCTCCCTCCTGGATCATAAATCAGGGGTCTTCTCCCCATACGTTGACTGTGCTACTTGCCGGCAGATAGGTGTGGTTCTCGTCAGGATTCCGTTGGGACAGGTAGCACTGGCTTCGTGACTCTGGACCCTGGCAACTGTGTTGAGTGAAAGTGGTCAGTAACAACTGGTGAAGTGTTCTGACTGTTTGATTTTAATAAACCATAAATCAAAAACAGACAGAGAAGTTAGCCTGGGACTGTGTCGTCCTCTCAGGTGACCTCGCCATTACAGTGACATCTGGAGAAGCTGAGCAGGACATTGTGGCAGTGGAGACTTCTGGTCAGTTTCCCAGCTTCACTGAGCCAAAACAGCATTAAAGTGTTGAGCTCTTGGGTGAACAGTGTCCAAGATAGCTTGCTGACCTTTTGAGCTCATGTTCAACCCAACCTTGCCCCTCTAGGATGATTTGGACCACTGACTGAGACTGAAAAGGCTTTTACTGACCTTTCAACTGGAAGGCCGTGATCCTGCGGGCTTTCTGAGTGTCGAGCAGTGAATCCCAGACTGTTTTAAGCAGTCAGCCACCTGCAATATTTAACCTAATGTCTGGCCCTGTTATATCATTGTGAAAAAAGCCATTTGGTTATACCTTCTCCTGCAGAGGATGATTCAGTGCATGGAATTTGTTAGGTGAGTTTTGTGTCAGCCAGCTCAGTCACTGAATAATCCATGGGGATGCACAGTTTTTGGTAGAGCTTGCTTAAATTCTGGAGTGTAATAAGTCACTGTGTGGTGTGGGGGAGGATGCTGGGGTGGCAAGGGTAGAACAGGGACTGACAACTTGACTGAATTCATTTTCTAGGGTGGCTGTGGGGAAAGCTGCTGGTCGATCTAAAAAAAACATTTCTCTCACTCAAGGCAGAAGGGCCTCTACAAAGCCAGGTCCATTAAAGCAGCAGCTGAGCCGCAGTGGTAAGCAAGGCCACACACCCACACAGTCCAGGAGCGGGATGTTTATTGCTGCCCCTGCTTGCTCATCACAGACCTGCTGGAGCTGCTGAGCTAGCTTATAGCACTCAAGTGCGTCTGCCTGGTGCCTTCCTTTTTAGGTGTTTTGTGAGACTGAAACATGTAAGGAACATCTGCCATCTCTTTCAGCCCGCAGCTATTACTGTGGTTATTTTCCTTCCTACAATGAAAAGGTCTCCCGTGTCTTCCATTAGCAGCAGGGTGACAAGGACAACCTGTAGGCCAGTGTTTTTCTCGAGAACTGTCTCTGAAAATGAGCCAGAAAATATGTTTCTCTGGATGGCAGATTGTGCTTTAGTTGTTAGTCTATGATCACTTTTTGCAAACAGTAAGTAAGAGTTTAGCTCCTGGATAGGAAGAATATCTATCTATCTTTATGTGGAATTTAAAATATGAACCTTTGTCTTGGCAACATGAATTTCATTATGTTAATTCAGTTCTGTTTGATGATAGATGATTTAAATTGCAACATATGCAGTGTGTGTGTGTGTGTGTGTGTGTGTGTGTGTGTGTGTGTGTGTGTGTGCGAAAATGTCATGCCTGTGTTTTATATGTAGATCTTTTCCACAAGCTGGTACTAGATGCTTAGCTACATGAAGGTCACCATGCTCATCTGCTCCAGGCATGTGCTCAAACACCCGTCAGCCAGACCTTGAACGTCATTGCATGGCACGGCCAAAACTACCAGCCAACCCCCTATTTTGTATCCTACATGCAGACAAAGCCATTTAAAAACTAACACACAGTTTGAACTGTAAACATTTGTGGTTAAAAATGGTCTATAAACAAATGTCATAAACACGAGGTTGACATGGACACTGAGTTTCTCTTCAGTCATGTTCCGTGAAAGAAAAAATATTGTCATGATGCATCCCGCCTCATGAGATCAGATGAAGGTGGGGAGGAGTTCAGAGGGTCACCATACTGGAGGAAGGACCCAAACTAGCGAGAGCCAGGGATGATGGTGTGTGGGAGAGGGTGCTAGTGGATGTTTGGAGTGAAGAGCTGATCTGGTGACAGAGACAGCTGACAGAGGGGGGTGTTTCAGAGATGGAAAAACATCATCATAATGATGCAAAGCCTTGGCAGGAGCCAGCAGCTGTAATATGTACGCAGAAATAAAAATAATAATTTGTAGAGTCTGTACGAAGTGCAAACACATTAGTGATGGATGTCAGAGTAATAAAGTTTGGTGATAAATGCATTAGTTTTTTCTTTTCTTTTCTCTTTGGTATCACCTGTTCAATAGCACTAGCAATACTTAAGCATTAAATATAACCAGTTTAAGGGTAATATAGTTTGGCGATATATACTTTTATTACTTTTTAACCTTTCCACTTTCTGACCTGGGCAGTGTTGGATAACTCATCTAGACTAGATCTAAGGAAAGGTAATAAATAGATGTGGTCAAGTTGATAAGTTGCATCAGGCTGCTCAGTTCCCAGCTAGAACAAAAACGATGGTAGCTGAATAATCCTGGTAGAAGTTCTGAACTTCCCGTGCACTGGCGTAGTGTTGTAGCCTGCAAATAGTGATTGAATTTAAACAGCATGACTATTACTAGTTGGTTTAATATCTTTACTATGCAGAGTTCAACAGATTTGGCAGCTGTAAACTATAGATAAGAACTTATTCAGGTGAATTACTGATGCAAAGAATTTCCAACAGTTACAAATGTGTGAGCGGCAACATCTATATAGTGTCTGTTGAGAACTGTGAAAAGTCCTCTGCGTGATTTTTACCTGGGTATGTATTTTTTCTGTGTCGTTTTGTGTGCGTGTGTTTGTGTACGAAAGAGAGCATCTATGTCTGTGTACATCTTAGTTTATTTGTGCATATATCACGGAAATTTCCATGAGTTTATGTATGTGTGCATTGGAGTCACCTATATACGTGTCAAACATTTTTACTAAAGTATAGACTCTACATGTGAGATATTAAACACTTTTGAGTGTTCTGTGGCTATTCTGTTTGTGTTTGTGACAGAGACAGGAAAAGAGGTGTGTGGGACTTACCAGTTTACTGTTTGTATGTATTTGTTCCTGCTTGTGTCTGTGGCACACAGACCGGCTACAGCGTATGGCTGTGGAACATTTGGGTGTGTATTATGTATGTTCCTGTCAGTGTCTGTGTGTATGATCCAAGGACAAAATGTAAAAGAGAATGTAAATGTGTGAGTATAAGAGTTAGTTCAGCACCTACCTGTCTGTGTTCATCCTCCTTTTTCGGATTCACTTGTGTCCAAAGTCCAATATTCGGCATGCTTGTGTTTAACACACATACATATATGATTATGTACACAAATGCATTTGTTTTTCTGCCTTGTATTTGTGGAGATTTCAATTTGACACCCACTTTAATGTAGTCCCTATAGTGCCTATGAAAAGTGTTCACCCTCTTGGACTTTTTCATGTTTTATTGTTTTACAACTGAATCACAGTGTAGTTAACACTGCTTTTTTAAACACAAAATAATTAATTGCCTAAGTATTCACCCCCTTTACTATCACGCACCGTGAAATTATTGCTGGGGCAGTCAATTGGTTTTGTAAGTCACACGGTTTATCTACAGATCACCTGTGCGCAGTCCAGGTGTTTCAGTTAGCTGTACTGTAAATATGGCTGTATCTTGAAGGTCCGACTGCCGGCTTGCCAGCTTCCTGGCAGAAGCTACAGCATAAAGAAAAAGGAAGACTCCAAACAGCTCTATGACAAGGTCAGTGAAAAGTACCAGTCAAGAGATGGATACAAGAAAATTTCCAACTCACTGAATATCCCTTGGAGTCCAGTTAAGTCAATCATTAAAAATGGAAAGAATATGACACGGCTTTAAATCTGCATAGAACAGGCTGCCCTCGAAACTGAGTGACTGTGCAAGGAGGGGGATGGTGAGGGAGGCCAGTAAGAGACCTATGACAACTCTGAAAGAGCTACAAGCTTCTGTGGCTATGATGGGAGACTGCATACAACAGCTGTTGCCCAGGTGCTTTACTAGTCGCAGCTTTATGGGCGAGTGTGAAAGAAGAAGACACTTGAAAAAATCTCATATGACATCTTGGCTAGGGCTTACCAGACATCATGTGGGAGACACTGAAATCAAGTGGAAGAAGGTTCTGTTGTCCGATGAGATCAAAATTGAGCTTTTTCGTCATCATACTAAACAATATGTTTGGCACCTCACATTATTAAAAACACACCGTTCTCACTGTCAAGCATAGCGGTAGCAACATCATTCTGTGTCAATGCTTCTCTGCAGCAAGCCATGGAAGGACTGTGTAGGTAGAGGGTAAAATGAATACAGCTAAATGCCAGGAAATCCTGGAGGAAACCTGCTGCAGTCTGCAAAAGAACAAGACAGCCCAAAACATAAATCCAGAGCTACCCAGGAATGGCTTAAAAACAACAATGTTAATGTCCTAGGATGGCTACATCAGAGACCCGATTCTGATCCAATTGAGGATTTTTGTTTGGACTAGACAATAGCTGTTCATTCACACTACTCTGCAACTTGATAGAACTTTCACAGTTTTGCAAAGAATGATGGGGGAAAACTGCAGTGTCCAGATGTGCAAAGTTGGTAGAGACCTGTCCACACAGACTCAAAGCTGTGAATGCTGCCAAAGGTGTTTCTACTAGGTACTGACTTTAAGGGGTTGAATACTTAGGGGAAATAATTTTGTGATTAATAATTGTAAAAATTTAAATCAACTTGAAGAGATTTATTTTCAGTTGGGCAATAGATGTAGATGGCTCCCTGGCATATGCTGTGTGATCGCTCCTCGACTCTTGGCGGTGTGGCCACTTTTTCTATTATCTGGTAGACTGGGAGGGCTATGGCTCCAAGGAACATTCCTGGGCTCCCATCAGTGATATGCTTGACCCCTCCTTGGGCTCCTATATGGAGCACATTTGCAAGTCTTATTCTGATGATCAGTGTCAAAAAGCACAATTAAATCCACTTTTTATAAATACTATATCACCATCCCATGAAAAGTGAGTCAAAAATATATGAAAGATGATAAACACAAAGTTTAAACCTGACTGAAATGAGATGTTCTAACAATCCCTATTTTTGCATTTCCATGTTTCCATGTAGCTTTACTGCTAAGTGACAGACAATGACAGATTTGTATACAAAGGTACTTCCAATGATTTAAACATTTATGCAACTGGGTAATTTTATTGGAATGATTCAGGGTGAGCACCTTGCGCAGGAGCACTAAAGAAGGAAAAGGAATTTAAACCCAGGTCTTATAGGTCTTTCAGTTAAAAGACAGTTATTTCCAAAAATGGTTTTTTAAGGTGTGGAAGTATAAACGCACATACAGGTGCAGAGACATGTACACACAAAGATGTTTTTAATCTCATTGTGAGGTTTTCATATTAGCATTTCATGTAACTTTGACATTAGAAAAATGTATTCATCTATTTTCCTCTCTGGTGAAACATTTTATTATCCTGTATGCACACAAAATGCAAAAGACATAGTGTATTAATAATCTTATGTACTTGTGTCTTAGCAACACAATTTAAACGTAGTGAGATGCTCTGAAAATAACAATGAATGCCTTTTTAGAGGTGCCTGTCTGTTTTCTGGAGTTTCACATTTGCCTAAGAGGTACACAACCAGGCTTTGCCATTTGCAAGGACACATCGTGTAAGGACTATGCTGGAATATAATGTTTCCATTTTGTCATTTGGGATTTGCGGGTTTGGGTTTGTGTCCTATGTTTCTCAGAGGGAATAAAAATCATACTTGAGTTTTGTTATATTGCAGTGCAAAGGTTATCCAGTGTAGTGGGTGCCTTGACCTACTGAGACGGAATTTACAAATGATAGCTGGTTTCAATACCCAAGGCATGGAGAGACACTAAGACAGTGAGATTGTGCTGCTGCTTTCTACTAATGCAGTGTTCAGCCTGAGCTAGGAGTGCAGTTCATATTTTATTCATTCTGTGAGCTCTCACTACATTTCTCAACTGCTGTCAGATAGAATTATTCATTTATGTTATGTACACACACACACACACACACACACACACACACACACACACATGCACTGTACACACATACATATATTTAAAAAATCCTTTCCAACCCAGTTTTCCCCTTTGGGTAGTAACTTTCCTTAGACTTGGGCTTCCAACCAGAGGCCTGGGAGTTTGAGGATATGGCACAGTATTTTTGCTGTTCTTAGGATTGCTTTTTTCTGGACCGAGACCAATGTTGTACCTGGGATCTGATGGAACCACTCTTCCAGCTTAGGGGTCAGATGGAAAAGACATGATAAGATGGATATATACTGTACACACACACACACACACACACACACACACACACACACACACACACAAACTCTTCTGGAGACAAACAGGTTAAGAAGTACAGTCATTAAGTCTCTATCCATTTGTTCTGAAGAGGGACATGATGGTAGCACACTAAGCAGGCAGGTTCAAACTTTCCTTTCCACAGCAATAGACCTTAGCTGGACATCCCCAGATATTCCCAAGCCAGCCAATAAATATAATCTCTCAGCATGTCTTGGGTTTGCCAAAAGTGTCTTGAGTCTCCTCTCAGGACCTGGTATAACTCACTGTGTATAACTCTGGGGGAAGTCAACCAGAGAGCATTCTTATGACATATCTACATGACCTTGGCTGAATCCTCTTGATTCAGGGGCGCAGCGGCTCTACTCCAAGAGTGTCCTGAATAATTGAGGTCTTCAGTGTGTCACAGAAAGTGAGCCTAGCAACCCCGCAGGAAAACCTTATTTCAGACTCTTGTGTCTGCAGTCTTTTTCCTTTGGTTGTTAACCAAATCTATTAACCACAGGTGAGGATACAGTTGACAAATGAACAGTAGCCTGTGAACTGTATCTGAGGTGCAGTCACCCTAGAATATGTAATCTCCTCCACTAGAGGTAGTTGTCCGCTCCCTCATTTGAAGACATTCGTGCTGTCTGTTGGAGTGGACCACAATCATCTGCAGACAAAAGAGATGCCATTCTTAGTCCCCTCAACTGGGCAGCATCCAAGCCACAACTGCACCTTCATATCCTGTTCATAAAAAACACAAACTGCAGTAGAGAGAAAACACAGAGTGGAGATAAAAATGGCAGAGTCCAACACACTTATCAAACAGATTCGGCTGAGTATATCGACCTGGGATAAGCTTTCACAGGGAGTCTGAGGATGTGACCCTCCTGTTGTTGGCTCTCACCCTCTTTCTGAAATGTAGGGGGCACAATCAGGCAGGTACCTTACTCACCTTTGGTGCAACACTGACAGGCCACATCAGCCATTCCATCCCCACACTGTACAGTACTTTTAACATCCTGGGTAAAACCTTATGCATTTCTACAGCCTAACTATCAGAGAGGCCTCATACCGCCTAAGTGAAATAAGGAACAGTGGTGGGTTTTAATTCACTAGAGATGTCAAATTCTGCCTCCTTGCAGGAGGGCATGTCCATCAGGTTAATATTCATCAAAGTGTTCTGTCTGTTGACTAATAATCTCTCAGGTATATTATCCATATTGTACAGCTACAGTACAATATATAGTACATTTACACAGAATCTCCAAGAACAATAATTAGGAAAATGCTTTTACAGGTAAAGAAAAAATGTTTGTTGTCCCCATAGGCTTGATATCCTAAGATTCCAAAATTACTGCCTTGAGATGATGCTTTGTTTTCTTTCCAAGACAAAGTTGTTTTTGACACTAACATGCGGTTAAAGAGAATCTTTAGCAATGGCTCCCCTCTTAGGAAGGCCCAGCTGAACTGATCCTGGCTCTCTGCCTCTGTAATGAGGTCAAACAAAGGGGGCATGGTGAACCTGCACTGGCTGAAGGTATCTTGGGTATCACTAGATACTTGTCCTTCTTTTCAGTGGAAAAAATTTTTGACGTCCAGTCGTCTTCTTTGTCTGCTGCATTAGTGTGGATGAAACATGCTTTTATTCCCCAAGCTGTTCTTATGGTGTTCTTTTTAATGAATCCCAGAAAACTGTGTCATGCTACAGTATGTTACAGTCCCTAAGAGTGTTTACAGCTAACCTTTTAAGAACCTGTTATTTTTTTTTAAATATAAGAATCTGAAAGAAATTATGAAAATTTTGTCCCCTTCTAGCAGGTTTGCAAGAGTTCAGGAGGGTATGTTCTGTTTTTATAGTTACAGTAGTAAACTGTTACCACAGCCGATCATAAAGAGAACAGATCACAATACAGGAAGTGACATGAAATGCATGCATTGACTGTTTCCTAATGCACCTGGAAGGTGCACTGTGCACTATGGAAGGAACAGATCCCTGGGATCGGTCATATGCATCCATACCTTTGTTAGGAACATGGTGACAGGCTACCCATTGGAGAATATCACACTGTTTTGATTCTCAGCTGTCTACTGCTGGTGCCTTCTGTATCACTGGACCCAGCAACTAAAGCTGGCAGGTGGATTGAAAGAATCTTTTAAAGCAGTCACATTTAACAGTGCATACATATTGTGTTCAGTTAGATCAATAATTAGCTCTGAAAAGTGCAACATTCCCAAGACCCTGTTTTCCTGTTTTCAGAAGATATCTGAAATCTAGTTTGCCAGACCTTATTAACATGAGAAAATCCAGCACATTTGAAGAACCTATGGACAGTCCCTATGGATATCAAACATCAAGGAGGGTCAAGAATGTCACTGGTGGGGTCCCAAGTATGCTCCTTTGGGCCATAGCCCTCCCAATCCACCGGATAATAGAAAAAGTGGCCACACTGCCAAGAATCAAGGAGAGATCAGATAGGGAGCCATCTACAGCTATTGGCAGAGGAAGATAAGGCAGAAGACTGTAAATAAGAAGTGTGAGGTGGTTCTAGAAGAGAAACATGGAATGTAGGATTCAAATGGTAATGGGAAGGCGACAACTTGTAACTTGTAGGTCACCGGATTGATACATCAAACAACTATAAATGGATTTGAATGAATCCAATACAATGGGTACTTAGTTTCTTGGATGGTAGTTTCAACTTCAAGTTTTTAGTAGATAAACAGACTGTCTGACTTAAAGGACACAGTACCATTTGGCCTCCTTACTCTGCGTACTTTTAATGCTGTATGGCTCTTTGAAGGCGAACATGGGCTAATTTCACCGTTTCGGTGATACCATTTTTTGGGAATATTCAGCCCATGGGAGGTAACGACTCCACTCGGGCGGGTTAGCGCTACCATAGCTCCATAAATACCGACTGATCTCTAGAGTCATCCTTCCTACTTGTCCGTTGGCCTCTGGGTGGTAGCTGGATGTCAGTCTGACTGGGATTAGAAGGCTCTCCAAACCTGGGAAATGACCAGAGGATCTCTGAGACAATGTCTTGAAGAATCTCATAGAGCTTAGCCACCTGTTGAAAAACCATTTTGGCTGTTTCTAGAGCTTTAGGTAAACTCTTGAGAGGAATGTGAAAGGCAGTGCTTTCAAAAAACGACCGACTACCACCAAGACAGTGGTATAACCCTGGGAACAAGACAGATCAGTTATGTCCATAGACACATGTGACCAAGTTCCTGATTGGGTGGGAAGGAGTTCCAAGGAGCCTGCAAGGGATTGTCTGGGAACTTTGGTTGTGGAACATACCTTACAATCGGCTACAGAGTCAGACACATCTTTTCTTAGACTAAGACACCAAAATTGCTATTGGAGTTGATTCTTACAGCCAGGTCAATAGAAGACTATAAATCAGAATCTTGTGAAAAACAATGTCCAGCGGGCTTAGTGAGGATTAAGTTGAACCTTCTGTAAATATTCAAGATTTCAGTGAAAGGCACAAGGGTACAGTTTAGGGGGAGTGCCATACCTTTGTGATAAAACTGCTCTTACACCCACCATAGAGGTATTTACTTCTACTACAAATTATTTGGTGGGGTCTGGGTTATGTAGAATGGGAGCAGTAGTGAACCTATCTTTTAATTCCTGAAAGGTAGTCAGTGCTGCTGTGGTTTAGACCAGATTTTTCACTTTCCCCTTAAATAATGCAGTAAGTGGTTCTGCAACTTTACTTAACCTTCTAATGAACTGTTGGTAAAAATTGGCAAATCCTAGAAAACGCTGTAATTCTTCTACCGTCTGAGGTTGGGGCCAAGATACCATTGGCATTGCTTCTGCTGGATCCATGGAGATGCCCTTTGGTCCTGGAGCAAACCCTAAGAATGCCACTGATGACTGGTGAAAAAATCATTTTTTACCCTTGACAAAAAGGCCATTATCTAGGAGGTGTCTCAAGATTATACGGTAATAAAAATTGAAATTTACCAGGAATTTATTCACTCATCCATTCAGTGGGTTGTGCTCTTTGTTGCAGGGGTCTCCATGGGCAATTACAAAGGAAATGGTCCCCATTGCCACAATACAGGCACCATCACTCCTGTAGTCATTTCTGCCATTCTTCGTGTGATGGGTGCCCCTTGTCAAGTTGCATAGATTCAGATGAGCTGTCACGAGGTAATGTTTACGGGTTCTTTCTGGCAGTCCGTTCCCAAATCAAGTTATCTATTTAAAAGGCATGTTCTACAACACGATTTAAGGTCAAGCCTTGGCTGTAATACATCTACTCTGTCTGGACCTGGGGGTGAAGTCCACGTCATCATTCCACTAACTCCCAGCTGCCAAGGTGTGGAAATGTAATGTATATTCTGCGACCGTCCATTTCTCTTGTTTTATTACCATAAGCCAATCCCCTGCTGTTTGTCCTGGCCTAGGGTGATAAAAAAAACCCCGAAAAGGGGTTTTTAAACTGCTCAGAGGAGAAGTCGGTGAAATCCTGACGTGTCCATGACGTCATCACTGATTCAAGTGCTGTGTCTGTAAGAAGTGAGACAGTATAGGTGATACAGTTGACACTGGTAGCATAAGCATGAGGTAAACCTAAAAAAATTAGCCCACATTGAAGTAGGAAACCTTGTCATTTTTTGGGGGTTCTGTCGTAGCGAAGAGGTGTGGCTAGATGGGGATTGGGGGGTAGGGACAGTGGATAATGTAGTTGGGGATGGTGCTGCTTCTGAGTCAGAAGTTATTGCAGCAACAGCCCCCCTCCTGAAGTGTATGCAGAATTTCTTGAACTGAATCTGAAAAGCATTAAACTTAGTACTAAAACAGCACTTATATTTAAATTTTATCTTTTATCTCAATTACTGTAAATATGAGTATTGTTCCAATGGTTATGATTTTATATTTACTGTCCATGTTGTAAATAAATGCAGTTTGTGAAGTTGTAAATACATTTTTTAGATTGTGCATATAAAATGGTTCCTTTAAGTAAAAAACGTTTATGCAGGTAGAATTATGATCTCCCCTTAAATTCTTAATGAATAACCATTAATTGCTGCCTTTTGCAAATGAAATAATGTTTTACTTTTGCTAATATTTGAACATGTCCTACAGTGGCTGTAAATTAAACTGAAAGAGAGCCAGTAAGTTTACAACTCTTCTAAACCCTCAAATGAAGTGTAAAAGCAGCTCAAAGTTGGAAAAATGTTCCTCTCGATCTAGTTCATGGTGAGCAATGACTTCTGGATATAAGCTAAGCATGACATCAGGAATTTCTGCGATGATAAATAACAGCGGGAGTCTTCCTGTGGCGGACTGTGTGGAGTTAATCCTTTGGTACTCAAGCTTCCCAACTAATCTGTACTTCTTCCAGCAGTCAGCTTCAGACCCCCAGGGGGATGTCTTGTAGCTGTTGGTAGACAGAGAATTGTTTTTTTATACAGAGCTTATTGCTGAACAACCAGGCCAAGATGAACAGTGCATTGATTTTCATCCAGAAGAGCACATAGCATTGTGGAACTCAACTATCTTGCTAAAGGATGGAGGTCCAACTCTCCACAGGGGGTTTGCTGTTGTATCGTTGAATGCTCAAATAACTGCATTAAAGTCTGTAAGTATTAAGCTGTATCTGAGTAAAACTGGGAACGTTTTAGTCATTTGGGCAGATGCTACAATGTAATATCTATTTTTTGTTTCTCCTCTTGGGTTCATCCTTTATCCACTTATACTGGGGCGTAGTCCTTACGTTGCACTAGCATTACAATACATTGAGAAAGACATACACTAAATGAATCAGTTTTATAGCTAAAAAACACATGGTAACCAGTATTTTACAGGATAAATTCCAAAGAGATGGTCAGTTTTTTGTAGCCATGGTACATGATTGTCAGTTCTTCAATGAACAACTCCTTTTAAGAGTTGCTTTGAAGATTGTAAGCTATATGGGTGGTTTATAATATAATCATCAGCTAAGCAAAATACTAATAACCCTTTTTGTACATAATTCTTAACCTCGTAATTGTAGTTGACTGTTTAACATATCTCTTTTTCTATATCTATAAAGTTCAATCTTTGCCTATCTGTCCTATTGTCTGCCTGTTTGTTTGTTCTTTATAAACAACTTTTTTTTTCAAGCCACAGACTTGAAATTTGGTACACAGGTACATCTCACTCAAAGTGAGGTTTTTCCATAATCAAATGACACACACACACACACACACACACACACACACACACACACACACACAGAGAAATGGATACTAACTTAAGGGAAATAAAGTTAGATGATTCACATTTTGTTATTGCTTTTCACTTTTCCACTTTTCCACCAGACTGCAACCCGGGAGTCACTCTCTGTAGTTGCCCCCCAGCTTCTCAACAATAACAATATTTAGGTATTAAACGCAACCACTTCAAGAGTAACAGTTAATTGGTTATATAAGGTTTTATTACCTTTAATCTTCCTACCGTTACACTTTTTGACCCGGGACAGTGCCGGGTGACACAGCTAGTGATTTATTAGAACTAATTTATCATTATAAAAAACTGTATTCCTTCCACAGCGAAGGAGGACATGGATGACTGAGGGACTGTGTGATTGACAGCATTTAAGTAAAAAATGTTCACATATAAGTAACTGAGAAACAAGAAAGCATACAAGTTGATCTTTTAATTTTTTGAATAATAAAATATAATCCTTTGGGGGAAAATTGTTGCAGTGTAGTAGAGTCTTGCCTGGAACAAAGACAAATCTTCTGTGGGAGGACAATACAATTTTATGTCAGTGATGAAAACACAAACTTTAATTTCAGCAATATATGAGAACCTGAGTGATTTTACGTACCAAAAAATTCCTTCAAGGTGGAAGGCACTGGACATACAAATATCAGATGAGGCTTTCTATTCTCCAAAAAGTTTTAAGTACAGTATGAGGTGTGGAATGAAGATTACCATGCCAAAGCCAAACTGTGTTTACTTAAATCTCCTACACTGGGAACAGGATTCTGAAGATCCTGCCAGCATTTATTTACATTTAATTATTTAGCTGGTGCTTTTCTCTAAGGTTCAGCAACTTACAATTTAGTTGCCTTTTATTCAGTTTTTGCAGGAGCAATTCAAGGTAAGCACCTTGCTAAAGGGTACGACAGCAGGAGGGCGACTCAAACCAGGGTCCTTCAAGTGTAAGGCAGCAGCGCTAACTACTTTGCCACCTGCTGCCACCAGCACTAGCTGTTTTTCACAAGAGTAACTTTTAAAACTCAGTGGTGTGTGGCTCACAATCTGCAGAAAACTTTCAACAAACCAATGTTAAAAAGTGCAGGAAAAAGTGTTGCTTCTTGACCTTTTTATAGAAAAAAAAAAACGCCAGCAAGACCAAAACTAGACCGTGATCCCATTAGACCGTACGTTTTAAAAAGGCTCGCTTACAAGGTAGCATCTTTGAAAGAAAAAAAAACATTAATGTAGGATCTACAGGATTCACACACTGGCGAAGGACATCAGAGATTTAAGTCACACTGTGAATAAGTCATTGAGGTCTAACTGGTTTAACACGTGTGTGCTGTAAACATAATGACCTCTGATGCAAAAAAATGGCTAAATGAGGTGCCTATACTGTGTTCTAACAGTAGTGACCGATGGTCACACGTAGCAAATGAGCCGGCACACTTCGGCAGCAGACGTTTCGTGAGAAACTGAGCTGAGATGAACATCGTGCTGTTAATGGACATTCTACGCATACATCTGGGTTTGCAGTTATTTTCGGTTTATTTTTATCTAGTAACCTTTCCGAATTAGTCTTAAGAGCACCAGTTAGAAACATACGTTCATAGGAGACATGAAACATCTGCGTGTTGAAAAAAATCACAAACACAACGTTAAACCATATTTAAAATTGTGTGAAAAATGTGTTAAGCACAGTAAATAAGGGCAAACTCAATGACGTTTATGCTTCTAAGACTGAATGGGTCTGAAGGACAACGTAGGGCTGTATCCTTAATTTCAGCAGGAGCTGATCTCCATCAGAATGTGTAAGTATATCAAAGGTAGCTTTGAATGTCAAAGTTTCACATTTGATAGGCAGCACAATGTATCAGGAATGGACAAATGTTGGGCGAAAAATATATGCAGCTGAAATATGTAGATTAAATATTCATACCTTTCATCAGAAATAAAGAATTGGATTAAAATTGGGCAAAATTTTATGTAAAATTATCAGAATGGCCTTTTGGCTGTTGCATCTGTACAATTTTCTTTTAATGAATAGAATCATTCTTGTCTTCCTCTTCCATCTGGATGGTTTTATCCAGGCAGGACAAGGTAGTCTGCCGCATGAAAAGCAATTCTTCAAAAGATCTGAATTGGAACTTCCATCAAACGCATGAGCCCTTTTCAGGGCACTTTCAATGCTAATATCAAGGGGATACGGAACAAAGTGAGAAAGGTGTAATAGGACATTATTTGAGAGAGGAATAACTACAGATCTGAGTGTAGGGTGTTAGAAGTATGTACTGGAGATAGGATGATTTATGGGTCTTTGTAACACTTAAAGCTGGATGAGAAAGATCAACAGAACGAACCAGCAGTCGTAATTCAATTTCGTTTTCAAATGCCGAATGTGATTTACAGTATATAGACCAGGCGATACAGCACGGCATATTTCTTTTTATTTATACTGTGTGTATATACATAGCATACGGCAAATCTGTTACACAGATCACAAAGACTTGTTTTTTTTTTAGCTTGGAGGAAGAACTATTGACAGCAGCTACAGCTGGTTCCTCACAGCTCCTGGGCTGTGGGTTTGGATGTGGGATTAAATCTGTGTGCAGTTTGCATGTTGACCTTGCGTTCATGTTGGTTTCTTCCATTAGTTCAAAAATGCATTTCAGGTGACCTGGTGACTCTGAATTGCTAGTACTGTGTGTGAACGACTGCTCCACAGTTGATCAGCATTAAATCCATGGTAGCCTCCTACCTCACATGCTATTCTTCTGGGCTAAACTGCACACCTCTATAGCTCTGCAATGGACAAAGTGGATCTTAACAACAGACATATAGTTATCCCCGTACCTGTGGTTAATGCAAATTTGGTTAAGTTTGATGGGTGGTGAAATATTTGTTACATTTTTGTGCCTCCATACTCTGTAGAGAATTGTGTAAGTTTTACCAGATTTCTCCTCTAACATGAGCTCAATCTTCTGAAGTCTTTTTTGATAAAGTCTTTAAATAGGGCTACACTCTGGACAGTCCCTGGTTGGGTGTGAAGAAAGAAGTGCTATGCTCATTGTCACAGCCAAGTTTCGGGCTGAACTTCTCCTAGTCAGTCTGTCTTTTACCTGCCTATCTCTTACACTCCGCCCAACTTGGATGCATTTTTGAAATCCAAAGTTGATAATGATCCCAGAGCAATTTATAGTTGCCTAGTCACTTTGTCTTCCTTTTGAAAGTGTGGGAGAGAGGGCTTGCCGTACCCTTTTCTTTATGTTATAACATATGACATAATTTCTGTGCTTAAAAGAAGCAGAGCTCCTTGCACAATTCACAGTTGTAACAGTTTTCCCTGCTGAAATTTCCCTACTTGAAGTTAAATCAAGCTGCCTAGATACTTTTTGCAGTATGAGAACCTTTTAAGTTTTCTGTTGTTATAAATTAGGCATTTGACGGAAAAATGTTACAGAATAAAGTATGTATTTTTTTTAAAGAAAACCTATGACAATGACAGTTTATGAAAAGTTTTACCCAGACTGTGGCAATATAATGAATCACGTGTACATTTAGTAATCTTCTCACAGGCTGTCTCTTATAAACTGTGCAACTATTTTGCCTGTGTATTTGATCACTGTTATGGCAGAACCTCTAGTTTCTGTAGAACCTGTAGAAATTCTCTGGAATTCTATATAGAAATGCACAAGGGTTGGCTGGAAATTTTGCTGCGTGCTTAATTCAGACGCATGCAAAAATGCGGTGTGGATCTTCAGATTCCATGCAGAATAAATGAACTGCAAACAAATTTTTCCCAGGGGGGAGTCAGTACCTCTTTCAGATTAGGAGCCAGACCACCCTGCTAAAGCAGTGAATGTGGTGTAGTAATGAATTGTCTCTGGCATGGACCGCTTGCTAAAACCAGACATTTTTCTAATTAAAATGCTTGGCAGGAAGGTCCAAATCTTGCTGCTTAGAACAGGGCTTCGGGTGCCAGGTGCAGGCTATTGCTCTGTTGTGTCGTGGCAGGGAGCCCTGCAGATTATCTTGCAGGCTTGGGTGAGCAGGAGGTAGGGAAGCTTATGGGGGCTAAGCACTGCCATCTGTGGCAGTCACTTTACCTCGCTCCACAGGCCCCAGATGGTGAAGTGGAGCGAATGCTGAACCTGCAGAGGAAGGCCTGTCTGAAGTGTGGGCATCTGCAAACACACTCAACTGTTTGAAATGGGGGGATGTTCTAAGATTTGTACTATGAGACACTTTCAACACCCACAATCTGGTCGGCATCGTTTGGTTTGCTCTTTGAGACGCAGTCGAATTACTGAAACAGTCTGGTGATGCTTCATTTCTGCGGAACATTAATCGAATTCTTGTAGAAGTAACTGACAGTAGGAATCTGCAGTGGTATGAGAGAGATGCTTTAATAGAAACAGAAGCAATGGAACCACTGTTGGGATGGCAGGGCACGTAGAGGGGACATGAAGCAGACATTCTTTGACAAGAAGAGGACCAACAGGGAGCAACCTTGATGGAGGGGGTGAATCATACATCTAAAATTGCTGACTGTTTTCTGCAATTATATTTTTCATTTCACCAAATATGTATGTCATCGTGTTTAATATGCAACAGAGGTGAGTAATTCAACTCAGTTCCACTCGGGGCCTTTAGATATTAGATATTAATGCCTTGCAAAATATTTATTTTTATTTACAAAAGGAAAGGCATATAAAGGGCAGTTCTGGTTATTTAATAACCCGCAGTTGGAGTTGGTGGTCTTTCAGGTCTGAGAATGGTTTGCATAAGTTTTCAAAATATCAAAATTTGTTGTTGTTTTAATGGACTATACCATGATTTATAGTTTGAAAGGGGAATGTTATCTACATTAGGTTCTGGGACACTAGTACATCTCATGCAGGGTCTTCTCACCCACAGTCTGCATGGTGACTGACAAGTTTGTTAGGATTGGGGTAGCAGGAGGGTTGTGTGTTGCCAGGGTTTCTCCTTGTTTCCTTTGATGAAGTCTCACACTCTTCTGTTTTCTTTTATACTTTTTTATTTTACCAGTCTTATGTTTTTGTTTGGGTTGTTTCGGTACATATGACAGACGGTATTACCAAGTTTACATTGTGATTTTATGGTTTTTACATTATATTTAGTAACTAATGACGAAAAACTCAGAAAAAAAGAAAAAAGAATTTCACCAAAAGATGAAAAAATATAAATATAGGCAAGCAATTCTTGAAGCACAGTCAGTTTGCTCACTGCTGCTGTTTTAGCAGCACACATTACACAGGTAGCTCCATATACAATTGAGAGGTAATTCCAATCCAAAATGGACAGTGGCATTCACGTAAAAGTGGTCACCTCCTTCAGTGGGCTCTTGCAAGTAGCCTCAGTCGTCTTTGTGTTTTAAATCTTTGCACAAGGAGGCGGTTGGAAATACTGCTGCTAAATGTCAGCTGGCATGTTGTGAAGCTGACTTATGTCAGCCGACAACCAAAAACTCTTTTCTCATTAGCATACAATAAGGAACAGTATAATAATTTTAAAACCCACTGCAGTCTGCACATCACAACACTATCTGGTTTCTGAATAGACAGGCAAAATTATAAAATGATAATAAGGAGAAGAGAGATATAAAAGAAAATATGGAAGACCTATACCTAGATTTACATGGAGGTTATGCGCACGGTGTAACAGCACCAAAAAAATGTGACACTTGTGTGACTGCTTTGTAACTGTAATGATGGCTCTCCAATGTGATGTAACCTTCTGAAAAAAATGAAAAAGCAGCTATTGCATTGCTACAAAAACACCTTTCATATTTGGAACGTTAAAAACTTTAAGGTTTCTGGAATGGTACTGCAGTTTTACAGGAATTAAAATTAATATCCCCTTGAATATAAAGAACATGACTCAAAGGGTAGGTCCATCCTGGTCATAAACTCTTTTTGGACTTATTACTTTTTAATAGCAATAGCTATTTCTTATTACTTTTAACATTACAGTTTTAATTGTTCCTAACCTGGAAGAGGACTCTCTGTCACTCACACCCCATGTGGTTTTATTGTCACATATCAATAGTATTGTAGATGAATGGCTGTCCTAGAATTTAGACTGCACAACAGACAATAATGTAGACAAGTCCTCACTGACCTCTAACTACAAAGTGCTGACAAACCTAACTAACCTACAGTAACTATCCAAACCAATATACACGGATTACATTCACTCCTAATGTAGTGGGTAGAAAACAACTCTATGTAAGCAAGTGTGTGTCAGGTGTCATGCTTAGCTCTCCACTTTCTTTCCAAGTCACAGGTACTGACAAACACATAAGAATGATAACACCGGTGACAGATAAAGTTTGAGCTGAAGACACACAAACATACAAGCAAAAAGCAGCTAAGAAGCATCAAAGCAAAGATAGACAGAGTCAAACTAAAAGGAAAGAAGGTTGAATGAGCCGTGGCTGTTTTAAATTTTTCCGCCTCGGATTGGGTAGGCTGGGAGGATGCTGGGGACGTCATCAATGGCTGTAAATGACAGGACAAAGGACCAGTGGCAGCCAGGTATGAATAAAATGCGAACAAGCGAGTGCGACAGAAGGAAACCTATTGGGATGAAGCATTCCGTTTCATGTAGTTCTAGGTTGGGAAGCTGCGGGTGTTGAAGAAGGATGATCTGTCAAGCCATTCTGTCAGGCCAGAGGACAAAAAATGACTGACAGCTTTTAAAAACGAAACTGGTCTGTTTTACTGAAACTTGACCTCCCAGCATGTATGAGTTAAGTTGAACCCGAGTTACCAGATATCAGCGGGAGGGATTCTGCTCATTGCAGTGCAGTTAGAACAGTTTAGTGTTATTGTCAAAACTCACAACCTATGTAATGATCCAATGTGATCTGCATGGAAAGCTTATGGAACCTAGCGACTGATGGTCAAGTATAAGAATTCCATTTAGTGTATTGACCGACTCGCAACACCTGTAACCACTTGTCTGATTTAGTAAATAGTATTTGGAATTGCTATCTTCTCCACAAATGGTTTGGAGTGCTGGACAATTGAGTACTGTCTGCCCACTTATCTAAAAAAGTTTAACACTGGATGCATTCATAGTGAATCACAAGGAATGTGCCTGAGCAGGGTTTCCACAACAGCTCTGCTGTATATTATGGGGCCTCAGGAAACGTTTTTGTGAAAGGTCTTACATTGACATCATTATCGTTTTGGATAGGAGGGAAGGACCCTACCAGGTGCTGCTGGTCGCTTATTCCACAAATACAAGGCGAGCCCAGGCGAGGCGAGCACTGACACCTGAAAAAGGGCTAAGTGTGACGTGCTTTTAACCACTCCCTATCGCACCTATGCTGCTGGTCTGCCAGGCAATAAGGACACCATTCTAACCAGACCAGACATATTGACTCTTGTGACTGAGCCATTTGGTCACCTCCTCTATTTATCAATAAAATGCAAACAGAATTAATATATGCTGGGATTACTTTACTGTTATGCTAGCTTGCTGATCCTAAATTCCTTTCTGGGCCTGCTGGAGGGTCTTACATGTACCCACCTTTTATATTAGGTATATAAAAGAGGTGTGAGCTAACTATACAGAATGTTTATAGTTGCCCAGTTATTTACATACTGGAACATGCTAACATACTAAAGAAGAACTGTTATATAGTTGTCACGCCCCCGGCTCCGGACTCCGCCCCTCCTGATTCCTGATCACCTGCACCTGCTTCCTCTTAGGTGGTGCCTATTTAGATCGGCGATTGCCAACAGCCCAATGCGAAGTATTGCCCCATGGTTCATGTGTGCATACCGAGCAGTTCTCTTCCAGTCTTGTTACCGACCTTTGCCTGTACCTGACCACCGATTTAGTCTCACCCTTTGCTGTTTGTCTGCCTGCACTGAGTTGCTTAGTGGACCCGAACCTCGCCTGCCTTGTGACCACGAATTCGGAACGCCCCATTCAATAAACGGAGTTCATCGCATTTGTGCCTGCGCACGTCTGCTTATTCTCTTTCAACATGACAATAATGTAGAACTGAAGGTGGGGACAGACTCAAACTGCCACTAAATGTTTGTGTGGTATTTGTGAGCTGTCTTTAAGGTTTCAAGCTTTTGTTGAGCTGAAAGAACCACTTTCTTGTTTTCACCTGTCATACTCAAAGGAATAACCGGAACGTTGAATTAGACAATAAAACGCGATCGGTGTGTGTGCTGAATAAAGCAGAATGTCAGATTAACAAAAGTCAAATAAACACAGCACTATAGGTTATTTAGCAATGTAAAATATTAACAAAATATTTAAAAAAAGGGGTATGTGGTTACATTGTGCAAAACTTGTGAGGTTTTCCTGCTTTGGGGTGTCACACTTGACATTTGTGTGATACTGGAATAAACACGTTCTGAACCATTTGTCTGGCCATTGTCTCCAAAGAAACCGAATATATGTATATTAATTCAAATAATATGGTCCAATAGGCCCCAGACTGTCACAGTGCCGCCAGGACCTTTTCTTGGGGAACTGTTGACATGTTTAGGCCTGTAGGCTTCTGCTATTGTGTGTCACAGCACTCGTACAATTTTGACAACAAAGCGAAGAGTCACTAATACAGTCAATGCCTTCTTAATTCGACAATTATTCAAGTTCATTACTTGAAAAGTTTGTTAGTTCAATATGACTTGGAGGAGGCCAGAGGCTTGTCATCAGTTCTGTGCGAATGAATTTGAAATTTCAGTTTTTACAGTCTGGAAGAAACATTTCCTATTGTAAGCACAACAGATCACTCGAAAAATACGAGAACAAAATTATTTTTTGTCAGGACAAGACCGGCAGTCACATTTTCTAAAACGGATCATAATGCTTTAATGTACGGGATACAGTTGTGGTTTTTACTGTGGCTTCTAATGAAATGTAAAAACCAGTCGTTCTCTTTTTAATCGTAATAAGCAATGTTACGTGCTCACGTTCGTGGTGAATTGCCTGCAGGAAAAAAGGGTAATAATTCAAAATGGATTGACTGACCTTGGGTGCAAAACAGATTGTGAACCATCACCAGTAACACACAATGGAGTTCAACAGGCTCTCTTACAAAACCAATGCAAGAAATGAGGCATTTTATAACACGGCCACTGTGTCCTCCTGCCACCAGCAATAACTGAAGCTTCTTTGACTGTAGAGTGGCTCGGCTTTCATTTAGAGTTTATGGATACAAATATACTAGCTAGCCCCTGTATGGAGTGTTTTCTTTCTCTGAACTTGTCAGTTATTTTAATTTTTCTCATAAGCAGCTTAGGAGGACACCTTTTGTTTGGTTTTCTATCTAAGCAAATGACTTGCCGTGTGGTGGCCATTTGGTCCCTTGGCGCAACACATTTTCACAAAGGGCTCAATGGCAGTAGTTATGCTTTTATGTTTAAGGCACTGACTGCCTCACTGTTGTGTCTTGTGAGGCTTAAGGCATCATATAGACAGGAGACACACTCAAGAAACATCGGTTCCCATTTAAATGTTCTACCTTTGGGGACCCTGCTGCAGGTAATTACACTTTTCTTCTACATTTTTAGAATCACTGCCTGCAGCTTCTACACCCAGCTACACCCAGCTACACCCAGCTAAATTACCTTTGAACATTCTTTCGGGGAAGAGTCTTCCGGGAATTCTAAGAGGCCGTGTCAGTATCATCAGAGGTAAATTTAGTACAAGTGCTCTAACTTTGAAAAATGAATGACTCCAGTAAAAGTATTTGTGTAAAATTTTACTGGCATAAACATAAAGAATATACTTAAAGCAGAGGCAGGCAGCGACGTGTTACATTAACTCTGTTACTAGTACTTGCAGTAAGTATCAGTGTGAAAAACCATTCTGAAAAATACAGTTTCTCCAAAAATTATATGTAACTTGTTCCTGCCCTCCTCTGTGTGTCACATAGTAGGTGCTGAACTAAATTTGACATTATTGTTGTATTAATAAGGAACCATGTAAACTTTTTCCAAGTTATCTGACCTATTCTGCTTTCAGGTGGTGGAGCATCACTGAAGAGCAGCTGTACTGGGACCAGCCTACAGTGGGTGGCCATGCAGTGCAAAATGTTTAGCAGCCTGCTGTTCATAAGTCCACAACCAGACCAAGACATCACAAATCTCTGAACCAGTGAGCACCCACAGTTTTCTGTTTAAAACACTTGTTATTTGTGACCCTTCAGCCAGCTCTGCAAAAGTGAGACAGAGGTGATCAGGGGCTGGACACTAGTATAAACTCAAAATATGTCACAGAAATAAAGCTCCAGTGAGAACAATCAGATCATTCTTAGGTGTCTTTGACTTTACAGCAAAAAGTTTTATTTGTTTATTGTAGCAATGTCATTTTTTTTTGCCCGATCAGTTTATCTTGCTGACTTCCTGACTTCTCATCAGCTTGTCTGGATTTTAGGTTGAGCCTCTGGCTGTTGGTAGACAGAGCTCTTGCTTTATGTTTACTTGTTGTTTTGGTGAAAGGTGAGTGGCACTGGGGTGTGGAATGGCCCGGCTCTTGCAGAAGCTTCGCCGCTATGTCCGCCGTAGACCCCTACGCTTCCTCTTTTTTGTCCTCCTCTACCTCTCGGCTGGTGGGAGCCTGGTTTTTCTGCGCTCCGGAGAGACAAGCGAAGGCCACCAGTGGTACAGAACAGATGAAGGACAGGTGGGCCCTGAGGGACAAGGATTTCGGCTCATCAACCAGGTTTTCAGGGAGCAACGAAGGCCTCCACAGAGGTACGGCCCAACTTGGCTGAAGCTAAAGTCACAGGGCCTTTCCAAGCATGGACGGGAAGGGGATCACACTGGCAGTTGGAGTCGTGCCTTGAAGGGGAGAAGTTCAAAGGACTCTGAAGAAGGACGAGGTGAGTAACATTCTGATCTGTGACACCTTTGTGGTCTTAATGCTACTTTGGGTAACATTGCTGACCTTGGTACTCTGAAAAATAAAGACCAAAGAATCAATCATTTGCAAATAAAAATCATCATTGCATATTTATGTACATATATATGTTTATTATAAATTGCTCATAGTGTTAACACTGATCTATACCTTGCCTGCACTACTTTTTATGTTGATGGTTCCTGGCTCTCATCATAATCCCTTATTTCTTTAGACCTGCACCTTGATGTCAATTTTTTTTAATTGAATTATAGCACTAAGAGGATTATTTACAATTTGTCAACTTTTATTTTCTGTTACATGTCCCGTGTTCACACTCTTACGTTGAACTTCATGGATTCCTGCACTTGCTGACAATGCACTTATGTGTGACAATCTCTGAAGGGCAACAGTTTAGCACTTCACGTGTGGCATCTCACACGCAATGATGATGCAGTCTTCGCTATTCAACACAAGCAGAGTTAGTGGCCAAGGGGTCAAGAATGAGGCTGCAAGCCATTTTGCTTTGCATATTGATTAAATGTTCTTCATAATAGCTGCCCCCATGTGGTGGTGGTGGCGGTGGGCCGGCAGGAACGGTTAATGACCTGGGTCAGTCAGGCCTTTAGGGGGACAGAAGCAGCAACAGAGGTCATTTGCTTGGTCGACCGGGCACACTCTCTTCCGTGTCACAAAGCTTTTCTGTTTTTTCCTTTGGTTAGCATACTAATCGTCTCATCCAGTTATTTTGCAAGTGTTGTGTTAGATGAGTTATGGAACTTTGTTCTGTACCCATGGATGCCCGTGACAAACACCTTGGACAGGAACTTCTGAAGTACCATGATTAAGACTACATGCTTAGGTGGTAGGCTTAAAATTCTGGCAAAGGGAAAAGGCTTGGGTACTTTCCTTGGCAACGTTATAATATTTTATCATTTCCAACACATATCTTTTTAGCACACACCTATACTGTGGTATCTGAGTATAATTTGTTTGTAGAAATTGCTTAAATACTGCAAACTCAAATGTCAGGAAGCTATTTTGATTGTTTCTTATGACAAAAATTATGATTTATTCCAGGTTCATCCAACAAACCCCAATGAATTCCCCCAAAATATCCCTAACACTCAGAAAATACATTTGAACAGGCCACATGAGGGAAAGACTAGGAAAGCAGATGCTGGGTGCAGTGTTGCCACCTGACTTTGCAGATATTATAACTTCAAATATTTCTCTACATTACCTTTGCTTAGATATAGCGCTTCTTATGCTGGGACTTCTTGACATTGATACCAATCTGCGTTCTAATATATACAGTTCATTATATTAGGACCTCATAAACCAGGAGCTTCAATGCTGGGGTGCAGATGTAGTTTTATTACATGAAAATCTGAATCTGTCTTTCATAAAAAAAGTGTGGTCGCCTGCAGGGTAGAGGCAGGACAAAAGTACAGGACAGCAGGTATCCTTCAAAGAAAATGTACTTTAATAAAGCCCAGAAACATAACCATTCCTAACACAACCAAAATCATTATAACCATCCTTCACCTAAACACACAGCTTCATTCAGACTTCAGACCAGGTGCTTAAATATGGTCTCCTATTAGGCCAACTGGTCACACGTGGTCCTCATTTAGCCTATTCAGGGTCCGGCAGGGGAATGAGCTGTCCATCACAATAACCCCACCCCTGCCAGTGGTAGTGCCACCCCCCTGCTCACAAAAGACTACGATTCATATGAAGTTGCTGCTAAGTAATTGTCTCTAAACAATTTCTACCAATTGTATATAAACCAGCTGCTGCTGAACTTACACAGACATTTATTTCAGGCTAGTACAGGAAATTGTGTCTTTAGAAAATTCTATATACTGATCTCCTGAGAATTTCACTGTCAAACTGACCAGTTTCGTGCTTGTTTTAATCCTTATTCCTCGTGGTTATGGCATTCTGAAGGATAAAGTAATAAAACGATCCATCTACAACAGAGTCTTCAGGAACAAGTGAGAGGAAATGTGGAGTTTTGGAACATCTAAATTCATAAGCAATGGTTATCACTTCTGAGGCCAGTGCTTGCTGGGCAAAACTCTTCCAATGTGAACAGAGGCTCTGGGAATTCATGCTGCAGTTTATCTTTCTGAAATTATTGGCTTCACTCTCCATGCACAAGTCTGGGGGTCCAGATGCAGATTGGTGCCAGCTGGCACTATAAAACACATATTCATTGTTTATCGCAGAGTAATCCTTCAGAAAACATCTGTGTCATATTATGTGCGTGAAATGATCACATTATCAGTTTGCCGGGACTGGCGATTTTGTTGAATTATTGCCATACTGGTAAGTGATAAAACTGTGGTGGTGAGGGACACATCCCCAATTCAGTACCATAATCTGAAAAGGATGCAAATTGCTGTGGTCTTTTTGGACAGTGGGGTAGAGGTGATGACAGAGTTTAGCTCCTAGAAACAGTTGGGTGCACATGGATCTGGTATGTAGGACCTTCACTTTAACTGCTAGTGAAGCAGTCCTGCTTAGCTGGTGACCAGCCTTCCACACAAGGAGAACAGGATGGTGAGCAATTCATGGTCTTCTGCATTATTTAAAGGCGATGCTACACGGTATTTTTTTAACTAATGGCAGACAAATGGATTTGAGTCCTGTTGTGACCTATCAAATGCATTCCTTTCACTTCTCCACTCTTGGCTTTGCAGTTTTGTCTGTGTGGGCATGTGTGTCTGTACCTTTAAACTCTGTGTTAGGAATCTTCAGCAAATTGTGGATTGTTGGATCTTGCAATCTTCTCTTCTTCTCTGTTGGATATGTGAAACGTTTTTATGACACCTGCCTGATGATGAAAGTGTCTTTTTCTCTAGACTGCATGCATTAAAGATTTTGGCTGGATTCTGTCATCACATGACAACATATTAAACTTCAATTTCAATTTTCAATTTCATTTTTTGTTTGTCCACCTATTTGAAAAAAGTTTATTCTTCTGCTTCTTAATTTATAAATTGTATTCATTTTACACGCAGTCTATCAATTTTCCGAACTGCGTTTGAGGAGGAGATGTCCTGATACGGTGAAAGTAAATTAAGTTTAATATTTTTTTTTTTACCACGACACTGTATGCTGCACTATGTTCTACAGTAACGCTTTTATAACCTAATGTAATGTGTAATGAACATGTAATGCTCCTATTAAAATGAAATAAAGTCACTGTAGTTTAAAGTACATACCTGTACTTGTACATACCAACAGGACACTGAATTATTATTTTCAAAAAACTGTGAACAGTGTACACTCTTGATGCGACTTTTCAACCAGAATGCCACTACAAGGGGACTTGGAAGCACTTTGCCTCCTTGGAACTAACACTGGAGACAGCTGGATGGTTCTTTTTTCAGATACTATTTTATGCATGAATGAAGATACTTACTCCGAAAATCCTAACAATTAGTTAAATATTTAAACGTATGTTTACATAAATGTTTTCCCTTATATTAGGCATGAAAAATGGTTTGGAAAACCAATGGAAAATCAAGGATAGACTGATGTTTTGTGATAGGTGGGAGCCTGACCACTGACCCCCCCCTGCCTAGATGCACAGTTGCCGATGGCTTTTTGGAAAGCGTTGAATGAGAGACTCTCTAAAATGAGAGTGAAGATTAACCAGTGGAAGTTGTTAGAGTTCATGTTCATAAATGATAGAACTGATTTTTGCCTCCTGACTTTGGGCATTAACTGTCTTGCTTCACTTCTCGATTCATGATGGTTTTATTCTTAGTTTTGATTAAAGATTTCAGGTTGATTTAACTTGTCAGTATGAGAACATTAAAATAAATAATGTTAGAAATCATCCAACCTCCCATTCAAGTATGTACCATGTTATATGGGAAATAGTACTGTTCTTTGTGTGACATGATTTTAAGGCCCAGGGGTACTGAGTTATTTTACACCTGCTAAAGTAAGTTAAGGTCAGACAAAAAGAATATTTTTGTGATTAGCCCGGAGTCTCATAAAATCTCCGTAGAAATGGCAAAAACTGTAGCATTAGACTTGTTGACAGTACTTAAAGACTATGTTGTACTTTGTATACAGATATACGTATGGTCACGTGTTCTCGATGATATACTGTGATATAACCCCCTTTTTGTGCCTACATGTAGTGGTGTCATTTCTGGGTGTATCCTATTTCCAGGATACAAGCAGTTACTGATAAACGAATGTTAGAAGTATTACGTGGTATTTTTATAAAAGCTTCTGATGGTTTTGCAGAAGCTTACCTGTCAAGTGGAAGGGCGTTATTCTTTATGTACTGTGTATTGACTGGTTGTGACTTAGTGGTAACAGTAACATTGAAGTTATGAACACATTTCTGAGCCAAATGTATTTGTAAACAGTAATTATTACAATGTCAGGATTATGTCAGAAATGGTTAAGAATGAGAGATGAATATGAAAAGTATCCAATCCTCCATGACCATTAACCACATAATCCTGAGCAGGATGGCAGCAGTTCAGAGCCTGTCCTGCATTTAGTGGATGCTAGGCTATGAAACTGCCCCCAAATGGGATGCCAGTTTACCACAGGGTAGTCTCACACACACACACACACACACACACACACACACAGGGCAATTTAAGATGATCAGTTAATCTGAAACACGTGTTTTAGGATTGAGGGAGGAAACCGGAGAACCTGAAGGAAACCCACGCAGACACAGGGAGAACATACAAACTTTGCACAGCTGTGATAATGTAGGAGGGCACTAGAAGAATTGAATGAGAGCTATAAAAAGAAAGGGAAAAAGATGAATTGGAAGTACATTAAAGTCGGCCGTGCTCATACATTTATAGTGCTAATCCTGGCACGGCTGACAGTAAAGCAGTGCTTCATTATATGTCCCACAGAAGCTGAAAGGGGGTGATGGTGCGGCCATCAGAACATTGCTGTCAATAAGCTAACTGCAGTATGGTGGTTAAAGACTGGGAAGAGTAGAGTTGTAGGTGGACTGGGCCACATTCCGTATGTACGTATACCACAAATTTGCCCTACTCAGTCTACATTCAAACTGCTTGTCCCCTCCACAAACAGACAGGTGTCAACAGTTGCAGGACATCGGATGGGAGCTGAATCTGTCTCTGCAGTTAACTTTACCACCTAGGATGCTGTGGTTCTCCTAGACAAAAGACAGACAGGAAGGCAAGTTGATGTGTCCTTCCCATTCCAACTGCCTGCAGTTAGAACGTTTGCATTTCTCTTAGTCTCTTGGTCTCCTCCAACTCAGATTTGAAACTCTGATATCCTGTGAAATTATGTCTATCTCTCTTTTGTGTGCTGCTCTGGCTCTTTCTCTTTGGGTCACATCCCTTTTCTCTTCAATTCTCTTTGCTTGTCATTTTCTCTTGTGTGCTTGTCTCCTGCCACCCAGGCAGGCAGCTGAATAGTAGTCAGTAGATTTCAAAGTAACAATAACTGCTTTCATTAATTTCTTACCATTTTACTGCTGCCAATATTTTTCTCCTATATGCTGGCATTCCTGGACTTGTGATCCTCATCTCCTCTCACTGCACAACCACCTGTCCTTCACATGTGGTCAGAGAGAATAGTTGTGTACAAAACAGTGAGATGTGACTGTACAGCAGCTGACCTAAATGTGCTACATAAAGAGACAAAAAAAATTCTCAGATTTCAATGGACATTTACTCATCATTTTATTGTGATGTTGACACTGTTTTCTTTACAATGGCGAAACGTTTACAAATGCTCCTGCTTGTCCGATTTTCCTGTAGATTTGCTTGCAAACTGGCTCAGTGATCTCACTGACCCGCTCTGGTAGGACCCACAGTTTGGCCTCCCCCTTTGTCTCAGGGGTTATGTGCTTAACTCCAGTTGGCTGACCTTTGGCACGGCCTGTGCATGAGGTTACTTACTAAATGTTACAGCGATCTGTGTAGTTTGGGTACTTGTTTGCATTCACAGTTTACAATAGCTGTTGGCTAGAAATCCAGTTCCAGGTAAATAAATGCGTAGTGAGCTGAGATCTGCAGTAGTTCCCCCTTCCTTTTGGAAGTTAGGTAATAGAACTTAGGTGCACATTTGGAAGTAGAAGTCTGTTACTCTATGTTCAAGGAGTGGTTTGCAGAATAAATGTATAACTTAAATGAGAAAAACCACTCAATTCAAAACAATATTGCTCAATAAAGTACACTATTGATACCAGCTCTTTTGTATTCAGTTCCTGAGTAAGGAAATTCTATTTTATTTTTAAATTGCAACCACTACAACACCGCACAATGGCCAGTTTTAGAACTTATTGCTTGTACAGTGTAAATACTGGTGTCAAGATGTATTTAAACTGAATAAAATGTGTGTAAATTGAAGAAAATTAAAGTCATATTTTCAGGAAAATCTACAATCAAAAAGTAAAAAAAAAAAAACAGACAACAATATAAATACATTTTATTCTTCAAACATCTGTGAAAACCTTGAGATGATTTTGTTTAAGAAATTTTTTCACAAGTTTAACATTCTAGGAAAGGTTTGTACCGAAAAATCACTACAGATGTTTTTGACCAACCATTATGTCTCACAAGGTGATCAAAACCGGCAATCCTAATGTTTCTCAGGGGACCGAAAATGTAGATGGTGAGAAGGACACTGACAAATTCCCATTAGACAGGTGGAGACCTTGAGGGTGGTTTCATGATGCAGAGTGATATGCTAAGTCCTTTATATAGTCACTTTGGGCTCAGGGGTGCAACATCAACGACTGGCAAAAATGATGTTTTATTCAGTTTTTATATAATTTATTTTAATATGGCCAGGTCATTCTTTTTAGGTCTGTAAGAGAGATCTTAGAGAAATTTTAGGAATTTCTCTGTACAATAAGCATCATCTGATTGTGTACATGGTTATGTTTTATTTTATAAACAGCTACTGAAAAGATTGTTTTATTTTATATGACAGGGAACATTAGGGTCACAAATTTGGTTGAGGGATTTAAACTTGCACAAACTGTTAAAGACAGGCATTCAACCAAGATGACTGACACAAAAATAATCTCTGTCAAGACCTGCCATCACTATTATGAAGTATTGTACAAAAACGTTCCAAGTGACCTGTAAGTGGTGTTGAGAAAAACCAAGTGAAGTGATTTCATTGATTTGGTGCATTTTGAACTGCCCTTTTTTCACAAGCACCAAGGAAGTTTCATTGCCATCTTTGTTCTTTGCCCTCAGCAACATACTTGGGCTGCTACATTGACAACACCCACAAGAGGGCTCTTCGGGGGGCATCCTTTTTCGACTACAAAAAAATGACAGTCTTCCGTTGCCAGGACAACTGCGCCGAGAGGTACGTGAAATGTGGATACACAGCAGCCCCAACAGAACCCTGAAATGGTTAGGAAAGAGTTTTTCCTGCTGTACTGCTGGCATTTGGCAGTCGAATGGAACCCATATATCTCAAACTGGCATTCGGAAAGGTTAATCTTAGTTATCCGAAACGTGAAAAACATCTGTAACTACCAGTATGTGGGATACGATATGAACTTCACATACTGAATAGATAAGTGGACCTTAGCAATGTTTTGCCTTTAACTAAAATGCTCCAAACTCTAATTTATGCCATTAAAGCCCATCTTATGGTATGAAGGCGCTGACAGTTAGGCACCATATGGCTCTGCAGTTTGTCTGGGAGTTGTACTGAAGCCTCACTAGCGTTCTATCCATGCTGAGCGAGTTTATTTCTTCCTAATATCTGTATACATGCTTCATTGCCTGCAGATGCCTGCAGATGTCACTGGCCTGGGTGGTTTTTCTACTTTTGGAGTTACTGACTGTCAGAGGCCAATCTGTACTCCTTTCTGTCTTTCTCATTGTCACTCTCTTTTCTATTTTTGATTTTTCTCTTCTATTGGGACTTTTACTCTTGTATTCTTCCTTTTCCCATGTTTTTACCCCCTCTTTATACTATGTGTTCTCTCTCTTCCCCTCTCTTTCTTCCTTCTAACCCTACCTCTCTCCCCTACCTTACTCTCCATGCCCCATTCTATACCTCCTTCTCTGTGTGTCCATCTGTGTCTCATGCTCTTTCTTCCTCTTGTTGTTTGCCCTTTCGTTCCCTTTTCTGTTCCTCTCTCTCACTCTCCTTCCCTCTTTCTGTTCCCTTGCTTTTGCTGACCTTCATTCTTTCCCACTCTTTCTCTCCATGTCTTCTACTTACTCTCCTTAATCTTCTTCCTCATTTCATTGTTGGCCATTCACCTGGGATCCATCCATTAGTCCCAGCTCTGCAACATGAAGAGAAGACTGAATCCCACCCCATGCTACTCATCTCTGTCTCACGGTTGCTGGTCCACCCACACAGTACTGAGAATCACAGTTGATGAATAAATAAAAGGCCAAAGACAAAGCATAGCTGAAGATGATTGACAGGCTTGGGGGTTTAGGGAGAGAGTGCAGAACTATTGTCAGCTGGCTGTACAGTGTTCTCCAACACCCCCAGAAACCTGAAATGAAGGCCGCCTACATCGGTCACCTGTTAGCAGATTGAAGGCAGAAATGATGGATTTAGTCACCCTCTAAACATATTGATTTTCAGTCAGCGCTGTGCTTATGAACCTTTTAACAGAGATGCAACAGAGTGTTGCAGTAGAGCTGTAATGCATGCAGGCACCCCGGCTGTGAAGTCCAGAGATGACTAAGTACGCTGTCATTTGCTCTGCGTGTCTCAGATAGCATTGTTCCACTCAGTGACTGGGATAAATACACTAAATGCTTTATTTGTGCCAAGACGACAAACAAAAGGCTTTAGAAACATAGAATGGGATGAAATGCAGCAGCATCCTAGCAGATCATGCCATAGAAAAAGAAGTCCTCAGATTAAAGACTGGGAATATTAGTGGTCGGTTCCAGGGAGCTGAATAGAATTACTTTACAGTTCAGTACATTGCAGTGTACATTGGTTATCGAGCAGGATTAAATAAACTGCATTTTTTTCTAGTCACTATTTTCTTGTCCTTCTCTGTTTTTGATGCCTCCAATAGGGGCTACCTGTATGCAGGCCTGGAGTTTGGTGCAGAGTGTTACTGTGGCCACAAGGTGCAGGCTGCCAATGTCAGTGAGAGAGACTGCAACATGGACTGCAAAGGTGAACGGGGAAGCATCTGTGGGGGGGCCAACCGCCTCGCTGTCTACCAGCTAGAACTGAGCCAGGAGTCTGCCCGCCGCTGTGAGTCAACCCTTCCCCCGTTGTGACCGCTCCTTTTCAAGCCTTCATAACAGACCTTTTCCACACGAAGCAAAGACTCACGTTGCTTACCGTGCATCCAAGTTTTTCCCCATACTGTACCCGTAAGCTGCTGTGTAATCTTGAAATTTGACTTGAACAAAAGCAGCTGTTATCTAAATATTTAGTGTATAAAAATGGGTTATGCAATAATTTTGCAAGAGTTCATAAGGTCTCTGCATTGAGCAGAGCTATTCTTTTTGTGCATTTTTAAACCCATCATTTCACAATAAAGGAGTGTTTCCTGTCATTTGATGCTGTTTTTAATGAATTTCACATATTTCAACACATAGCCATATAACTCTGAACTTTTTATAACACATATAACAACTTTTTTTAAATGGTTTTGTTAGTTGATAAGTCACTCTTTAGTCTAAATGAAGAAGACGTAGACACGGATCCAGTGCCTTCAGCCCTGCTTAATCTGATCAGTCCTCCTGAATGTAGTCACCCCAGTCAAGGACACGTGGTACGTTCAGAGCTCTGCTGTGATGTTGTGCGAGGGAATTGCGTACAGAAACCCAGCTGTCACCACTTGCAAAGGTGGTAGGAGTGGATAGCATAGTAGTTAAAGCCATCACCTTGCAAAGACCCAGGAATGAATCCCTGCTTCTGTTTATAGCTGGTACAAAAACATAATATAGTCAGACAACTTGGACAGCTAAGTCGTGGTTAATGATAGTATTCCTGAAGACCACTGTAGTCTTATATAGTGGGCCTATGAAAGCCACAGTAGAGGGCAGCAGCTGACTTCTCACCTGAAAACCGTGGCCACTTTCAGCACTCAGTGAAGCATAATGGCACATAAACAGGTCAATAAATCAAGTAAAATTTTTAGTACATAGAGCACAGTTTTGGGGGATGAACTCCAGGCCACCATCTAATAAGGGCATTGATCTTTGTCACCAGCTTATTAACTGGGTGCATATCATAGCTGCGTTCACAGTATATTCTCCCACTTTGACATTTAGAATCGATAAAGCTGACTGACTGTAAGGGCAGCTTGGGGCTCTTTTTAAAAAACCTCCCAACAAAACTCACCACATTACTGTTGTTCTTCTAAGCTGTCAGTATAGAATACAGTCCTTGCCTTGTGTGCCATCACTTGTCCGTCCTCAGTTTGCTGCCAGACCCAAGGACTGGCTTGTCTTGCAAGGGTATCACTTGCCCTTGAAGGCGTTGTTTTCAGAGCCAGGCTGATGACATCTGGGCTGTATGGTATTGGCATTTTTGCTGACACTCGTGATGTGTTCCATGTGTCAGTCTAGATCAATGTGTCTTCTAAGCAAACTAATAATAAATGTTGCCTTCAGAGCTTGCAGTAGCTTACATTGTGTGGATTATTTCACGTCTTCTCAACTATATGTTTTTTTCTATTGAATTCTCAGTATATTTAATTCGAATACGTTTATGTACAAGACTTCTATTTCATATTCATTAACAGTCTTACAAGACATATTGCTCCAGGGGCCCTATCTGTTAAAATCTAGGAAACGTGTCCATGTCCTTTATTTATTGTATAATGTGTTCCAACCATCACACTCTATAAGAGGCGAAAATACAATAAAAATGAATGGCACACTCCTAGGGTGACACTGTGACCAAAAGGTAGCAGGATATAATTTAAAAAAGTGAAATCTGGGTTACTTTTATAACTCTCTAACTGCCCATCTCTCCTTGATTTACTTCTGTATTTGGTTCATAAAAAGGCTGCATAAATCAAAAATGCATAATGGAAAAAGCTATGTCCATTTATTGTTTATTATGGGGAAAACAATGATGCTTCCCTGCCCATCTGAAAATCTCCAAACAAACTTTTGCAAATATCACTAAAACAATGTAAAACTCCTTGTAGCACATGCAGCACAGTACACAGGGTATCACACACACACACACACACACACACACACACACACACACACACAAAATACATATAGCACAGTACATAAGGGATTTGTGTATAATTTGGGTTTTTTTTACATATTTTTATACAATTTAGATGAAATTGTGATGTTGAATTTTTAACTTTTTAAATGTTTTTGGCTAAAGTGCACTGTTCAGAGAAGAATGATGTGTAAGTTAAGTGACAGTATTAAAACTCAAATCACATTCTAGTGAAAACATGTAACATCACTATATATGAACAAACTTGCTGAAGCACTCTTGATAACATTGACTGCCTTCATGCAAGCTTATATTCCATTTCAAAGCCAGGAGCACAGCAGTGTGTGATTCATGAAACCAACAAACTGCAAACGTGCCATATAAATGTCAGTCAGAGGCTGTAAAATTCTATTAAGCTGAGAAAGAAATTGTCTGCCACTGAAAATTTCACTCTTACTTCAGTTCACATTTTTGTGAAGAGGTTCTTATTTTGGTATTTTCCGAAAAGTACACGTATTTAAAGAACTTCCTGACTAACCTGAGATCACATTTCTATGTTCCATGAGCTTCTCAGAAGTCTGCTCAGAGAATGACCCTGCTCATTTTACCTACTGTCCCAATTTGCAGTTGGACTTTATGTGACATGTGAAGGAATAACCAAATATTTGTTGTAGAAGCAGTACAGAATGGTTAAACCTTTGACATATTTTGAGGATAGGCCGTGCATAAAGTGCTTAGACCATCCACCCCTTAACACATTTTGGTGCTGACCTCTCTTAGGCCTCCATCAAGAACCACCGCTCTCTGCTTGCTTAAGCCCTGTTAACAGATATACATACTGCCTACTAACAACTGAAAATTGGATGTAATACCCTTTGTCATGTCCTTTCTTTGTTTCTGAGAAAACAAAGGTGTTCAATGACCTTCTCACCAAGACTCCAAATAGTCTGAATCCTGCTTCTATTTGTCTGACTATAGCTTGAGTACACTTGATGGATATCTTCAGAACAGCTGACTGTAAATTTTATCCTCTGTATGTGTATTGCAGATGGAAGCGCCATCTTTAAAGGATGCTTCAGAAAGCCAGAAAACATTACTTTGACCCTCCCTGTTGGCACCACCATCTTGAATATGTCCATTGATAAGTGTGTGGACTTCTGCACCGAGAAGGTCAGCGATTTGACCTCCTGTACCCGTTTTAATTCATTGTGCACCTGTTTTGGCTGTCAGAACTGTGTACTGATGTGTCCTCAAACAGTATAAGGAGAAATACACTTTAAAACTTTGATGTATCAAAGTGCGGCTGAAGCTGAGGCAGTATCTGCGAGACTCTTGAAAAGATAACTGGATCTAACAGCCTGGATTGGCTGTGTTGAATTTGAGATTAAAATTGAAATTAGAATGGATCCGCTCAAAGCTCAATGCATCAAACGTACATCGTTCCCAAGCAGCACCCCTGTTGTCTGAGCTTCAGTACTAACCCTGGATAGATCTCCTTTCAATACGCCTGCCGATTTTCAGCATCTTAATCCTCCTCTCCCGCACTCAGGATCCTGCTGGTTTTATATTTGTGTTCCATTTTGGACAGAGTTCCTATAGTTGGCGTATAGGTACAGCCTTCTGTGGTACATACAGTTGCTCCTTCTCCTGGACTGTTAAATCACCTGGTTGTTACATTTGTTCTATGAATATTCCAGTAAACTGAATGAGAACAGTAAAGATGGCCCATAAAAAGGTAGATTAAGCGTTGAATTGTCAAGGCTGAAGAGGTCGGTGATGTGATTTTTCTGAAGCTAGGCATTGATGTTGACTGTAGGTTGCTGTTGAGAGAATTTCTCAGACTGTGTTCTCAAAGCTGGTTGTAAAGGGGCATTTCTGAAGTTGACACTTTACTTTGGGTCTGAAAGTGCATTACAGGACATGTTGCAGAGGCTTTTTCTGAAGGTGTGTTCTGAGGGCACGTTCTGGTGAGTACATTAAAAGGTAGTTCTACTGCAAATTCTGAAAGTGTCCACTGCCTTGTCCCCCCCCAGGAGTTCCCGCTGGCTGTGCTGGCAGACCCTTGGTGCCGCTGTGGCTTCCCCACAGCGCCCTTCCCATTGCATGAACGGGAGGATGAAGATCTGTGCCAGAGGCGTTGCCCTGGTGATGATTCCGAGAGCTGCGGCACAGAGGACTTCTTCCTGGTGTACCAAACGCAGGTGCAAGGTAAAAACATGCTCCTCAAGTGCTGCTCTGGAGCTACATATAGTCACAAGCAGAGGCAAATGTGAATCATGTTAACAGATAGGATCAAAGTGCTGCCTCCTGCATATATGAAACAACCCAAGTCAGCAACGGTCCCCATCATTACAATATGTTTTCTGTCACTAATGTTGGGAACAAAGAGGCATTGACTTTCGCTTTCTGAAAGGCATTGCAGAATCAAGTCACAAGGCTGTTTCACACAGTCCAGCCAGTTGAATAAGCCATTGCACGTAATACTGAACAACAAAGACTTCCTTGTTTCTAACATTGTTTTCCACTTGTATTGGCTCTGGAGCCATTCCGAGCAGAAGGCATTGTTTATTATTTTCCACCAAGTGAAAATGTTGAGCACCAGTGCTGTGGCTCTTGCAGCTGTTAAAAAATCAGATGGATGTTATTGTCTTGGCATAGCTATTTATCTAATACAAAGCCAGAAATGAAACTGAATGGCACACAACTTTGGATTCTTGTAGATTCAGTTAAAACTGTTGAGGTTAAACTGTTTTGGAGCCCAAGTTGTTATATAACCTTAAAAACTGCACTTTTTCTACAACAAAATCTTCTGCTTCATGGGCTACACTCCGTTACTTTGTTGACAGCTTCCGTGCAGAAAGACCCTGATGTCTGTTTTTTAAGTTATTGACTAACAGAGCGCCACCAAGTCACAGCGACACAGAAACGCAAGTAGCGTAGTGAGAACCTGCAAACACGTTCACATACTGCACCTTAAACAAGGGAAAGGGGTTTATGCTCTTTCAGAACTTTGATCACGTACCAGTGTTTTAAAAGTTTTGAGAAAGGAGTCCAGGAAATCCAAAATTGATCTGAAAAACCATGCAGATCAGGTGGTTATTTTTCTAGCAATCCTTCACATACCGTGTTTACTGAAGAAACTTCCAGTGTAGACTCTAAGAAGAAAACATTTCCTTGCCAAATATCTAAGAGCTGTCAGGCAATGTTTTCCTGTAGGACAAATGGATGTATGACTGTAATGAAATGGATGTTGCTGCAGTGGACAAGATGTAACCCATCTCGTCCCAACAATAAATGCATCAAAGTGCCTTGAATGGCCTCTCACTCCAACTACAGTTAAGATGTGGTTGGAAATATCCTGTAAGGGTGTACAGAAATAAACCTGACTGTAAATACGCTATAAATGCATAATTTATTATAATAACAGTGCTACTACACATTTTTAAATATAAAAGAGGTAAACAGTCTCTTTTAAGTTTTGAATGCACTAGACATGTCAGTGTTTCGTATATTAAGGACTATATTAACTGTCCAGTTGTGAATATGTGTGATTTTTTTTCTGCATAAAAATTTGGCAAGAAGGAATAGAGAGATAAAGAGGGCCTAACATTAATGTGACATTTGGTCTGAACTTGTTGAATGAATCCAGACTGAAGATTTAAAATCTCATTGAAATTGAAATTGAACATTATTATTAATTATTTTATTAATTTAGTCTTACATTTATATAATAAACCTGTTATACACTCACCAGCCACTTTATAAGTAACACCATTCTAATATTGGGTAGGACCCCCCCCCCCCCCCAAGATTTTAGATCCATGTTAACATGACTGCATCGCATAACTGCAGCATATTTGTCAGCTGCACATTCATGCCACCAACCTGCCCTTCCTTCTACCACATTCCAGAGGTGCTCTGTTGGATTCAGATGTGAAGACTGGGGGAGGCCATTGAACCTCACCGAACTTATTGTCATGTTCATGGAATCGGTCTGGGATGTCCTGTGCTTTGCGACGTGGTGCTGGAAGTAGCCATTAGAAGATCAGCAAACCGTGGAACGAGCAGTTGTTCGGGTGCCTAATAAAGTGGCCGGAAAGTATAGTTTAGTCAGTTGTCTTTTCACAAATATAAAAGTCTGACACAAAGCTCAGATATCTTGTATTTATTGTACTTTCTTAGCATATGCTTTTATCCAGAGGAGCTTATGTAGTTCTGTTTATGTTTTATTACTGATATTTGACTCAGTAGCCTAAACAGTGTGGTTTGCTCAAAGGTGCTACAGTTTGGTCTTGAATCAGCAGCTGGGGGTCTTGTTTGCAGTTAAATTTTATGTTCTTACGTCTGACACACCAAACCACTTCATCATATTGCAAGAGTTTGGTATTTGATCTTCTTGCTCTCTCCATCTCCTGCCTCCCTCACCTCCAGACAAGCGTTGCATGGACCGGCACTTCCTGCTGTCCAAGAGCAAGCAGCTGACCGCACTGGCCAGCTTCCCCGGAGCAGGCAATACCTGGGCACGTCACCTGATCGAGCTGGCCACTGGCATCTACACCGGCAGCTACTACTTTGATGGCTCCCTCTATAACAAAGGTCAGTGCTAAGCAAACAGGTGTCAGCTTCTATACCTGCCTTCAGTTTTACTGAAAAGCATTTATACTGGAATTGCTGCAATAATAATTTATGTATAATGTAAGGAAGTAATGTGAGTGCATTAAAACTGATATACTCTCTGTAGCGGGTAAAAAAACATTGCATGAATTTCTGTTTAGTTTCGCATGTTGGTTTTTCTCATTTACTTTTTTAAATCAAATCTTTTAAAATTCCTTCAGGTCACATAGCAAAACATAGAAGTGCTTAAAGGTCTAATTAAACAGTTGCTTATTCACAGATTCCTGTATTTTTTCTGTCTGAACAATGTCCCCTGATGCTCTGTATGAAGTTGCGAGTGACACGCGGTAACTCTTTTGCCCGCCAAGGCTTCAAAGGTGAGCGAGACCACTGGAGGAGTGGCCGGACCGTCTGTATTAAGACGCATGAAAGCGGCAAGAAGGAGATTGAGGCGTTTGATTCTGCCATCCTAATGATTCGGAACCCCTACAAGGCCCTTATGGCAGAGTTCAACCGCAAGTATGGTGGCCATGTTGGATTTGCCTCGCAGACCCACTGGAAAGGCAAAGGTGAGAGGATACTCATTTCTTTCCATTCTCTTCCAAGGAGCACTTGTGTTAGAAAGGATATTATACAGATAATGCCAGATATATAAGGTCTTAGATGAGCCCTGTCATCCCACTGCAGCACAGGTCACCATTTAACTTGTCATCCCATTTTTCTCAAATTTCTGCTCTATAGTTAGTATTTGCTTTGCCGATGTAATAAGGTGTCTTGCTTTTCTCTTTAAGCCGTTATTATAAAATTTATTACGTAATACTACTTACAATAGCTTCCCAATTTGAAGAACATGGCTTCTAATGTAAGACTATTATGTAGGTATGTTAGTATTTCCATGCTCTGCCAACACATTTCAGTCAAGTTGGATTCGGTGCTTTCGTTGTCTTGTTTGAGGGCTTTTCCCCAATTGTTTTCTCTAAGTTTCTTGGCTCTTTCTGTAGCTATGACAACAGGTCTTCATCACAAAGTTCCCCTCTTCCACATAAAAGATTTTTGCTATATTCATGGAGACGCTTTTTCCAAAAGTGGCACCTAATTTACCTGCTTAAATAACCAAGCAACTATTATACTCTATTCTGAAATGAGAGGAAAATATTTATGTTCTTTTGATTGATTCCTGCCATAGTTTGAAGACTCATAAGTCGAATTGACTTGTACAAATTAAAATGGGATTTTGTCAGCATGGTACACAAAGCACAGGAAGTATTTGTTCTCTCAAGAGTCTCTTTAGCATTGTCCCTGAACATTGAGAACTATCGCGAGAAAGACAGCTTCATTACTGCTCTTACAAAACAAGCGTTCTCCATTTTGCCTATTTGGACCGTAGAATGTGTTATAAGTTGGACAATTTGGTGAACATGGGCTACATTTGGGATTAATTCCGATCCCAAATTCTGTGCTAGCACTACAGTGCATGCTCAGGCATGAAACTAAAGCCTGTACCCGAGACCTGGAAACCTGACCCGAACTAAACCTGAAAAGTGCCGCCAAATTCGAAACCTGAACCTGAGACGTAGTGAAGTAATACATAGACACTGATGCTGAGGCAGTAGCAGCTGATGTAGTAAATAAAAAACCCACAAACAAAACACACATTCAGAAGCTTCCTCACAGACACAGTTTTACTGAAGCACTGTGCTGTGCTCTTTAGTTTATAGACAAAAATCGCCGTGCATTAAGGAAAACTATTCTATTATAAGTCTATAACATTTTTGGAAGTGTTAAACTATAAAAGGTGTACTGAAAAAGCTATTACTGTAAGCAAAGTGAATAGTTGAGCAGGTTTTACTGGGTTTAGCTACCTTCCACATCATAACAAGACATCACACCAACAAGTGAGCATTTAGTATATATTTTTGTGCAACCGATTACTGTATAGGCAACAACTATCACACTGAACAGGCTGTATTTCCATATGGGTTTAGTAGACAGTAGCCTACCTCCACACCATGTCAAGGCACATTGGTTCATGAGCACAGCACAGCAGACTATGATAATAAACTTTTTCTTATTGGTAAGTAGCAATAAAGCATTGAAGGACTTGACAGAGGAACATTATTTGCCAGTTATCTTGGCTGGACAGTAAGAAAAAAGTGAATGAACTGAACTTGACTGCACAAGAACACTGTACAAAAATCACATCTTAAAGGTTTTACTGCCGTCCTCCTTTGGTCAACGGTTAGCTCCGCTGCCGAAAAGTTCTTCTTGCTGTTGCTACTTGCTTCCTACAGTGAGCTTTTTCTGTTTTTACCACTAAGTCGTAATGTTTCCATAAAAAAGTTGACTGACTCATTTGGCAGTCTGAGGAGTTCTCCCTTTGTGAGTTTTCGTTTTATTTCCTCTATTGTGAACAGCCTACTCTTTAGGCTCTTTTACACACAGGTGGGAGTGAGAGTGAGTGAACAAGCATTCAAGCACGGAAAATGAGTTTGACTTATTTGTTGTAATAAAAATAAAACACTAAGTAATTATAATTAATTTTCAATTATTTGGAAATAAATCTAAATGGGAACTGAACCTGACCTAAAATGGCCTATTCGGTCAGACTGCGATGGGCTCGGGTTGGGTAACACGCCTCTCCTCCGGATTTTTTGTCCTTCGGGCTACACCGTATATTCAGGAGCACTTCCAGCTGCTGTTGTCCCCTTGTGACATGTTTATGAAGCACTGTCTGTGAAAGAAGGAAGAGAGAATAAGGAACCTTCCAGAAAATACTGCTTGCATAGCTCTGCTCTGTTCGCAGAAGAATTTTCATTATAATGTGACTGTCAGTTCCTGTGAATGCAAATCACTGTTCCTTATATTACCTTAAGCACCCCCCCGATTCTTAAACACCCACCTCCACAGTAAATCTTCAGCCGTCTAGATTTCCTGATGTCATCTGAAAACAATAAAACTGGCTTTATTCCACAGAGTTAATTTCATCTCTCTGTAGATGGCTTCACACAAAAGCTTTATATGCTGTGATAAGCTGAGCAGAAATGTATCAGCTTGATGGTGGGGATGCAGGTGGGCACTGTGGCAGGGCAGCCTTCTTTTGGTGAGTGCCAAAAAGCACACTGTGCCTGGGAGACTGAACATTCAGCATCATTACTTACTTACTTTAATTTTTTCATGTATAAATTTAAATCACCTAGATGCAGTATATACATTACACATTAGATTATTATTATTATTATTATTATTATTATTATTTTACTGGTCCAGAAGACAACAATAAAATCATTAATTAGTAGTTTAATTATTAAATAATTAAGTAATAGAATGAGGCGAGCAACTGAGGGTCAGGATCTCAACTGGAATCCCAGGACTAGTGAATGTCAGCGTGACGCAGGTGTCCGCGACGCCTGAAAAGCCCCCTTTAGTAAACTGACACAGATTCTGTCTGACAGTTATTCAGTAAGTGCGGAAAGGTCAAACTGTTATGTGGAAGGGAATTAAACTCCCACTATGATGGTGTGAAAAAACGAAGACCAAGGGCGCCCTATGAATTTAGATGCAAATGCATTAACTGCAGTATCCAGTCATATGTTTGTGTTTTGCCCTGTTTGCAGACTGGCCAGAGTTTGTGAAGAACTATGCCCCCTGGTGGGCATCCCACACACTAGATTGGCTTAGGTATGGCAAGAAGGTCCATGTAGTGCACTTTGAGGAGCTAAAGAAGGACCTGTTTACCCAGCTGAGGAACATGGTGCTTTTCCTAGGCCTGGGGGTGTCTGAGGACCGCCTTCTGTGTGTGGAAGGCCAGAAAGATGGCAACTTCAAGCGCTCCGGTCTGCGCAAGCTGGAGTATGACCCGTACACGCTCGACATGCGGGCCACCATTAATGGCCTTATCCAGGCGGTGGACCGAGCTCTAAGGGAGCGGCAGCTGCCGGGGGTTCCAGAGGAGTATCGGCCAAGATGATGATGCGTCTCCCTTCCTTCCCTCTCCATGACTCTTTTTAAAAAAATCCCTCCATTCTTCAAGAGCTTGAAACTACCTGTATCTTCAGACACTGCAGCACTGAAAAGGCTGAAGGACAAAGGTTTAAAGGTTCGAAAAATATTCAACTAACAACCCAGCCAGCAGGAGGCGATGTAAAATGTTGTATGCATGATGTGCATCAGTCTTTGCTGACAGTCACTGTTTTTCTTGCCCATGCATGGGTGTTTCAAGTCTTGCCTTAAAAAGAAGGCTTTAAATGTAATAACTGGCTGGTTTGTTCTCAGCCGATTTAAGTTCACTTTCACTCTACTGTTGGATACTTAACAGAGCCGAATGCATAATATTCTTCTGCTTTTCTCATTAATGGCAACAAGTGATCTTTTTTTCTCAAGATCATTTCAAAATGCTCTTCATATGCGAAATAATTTTTAAAAAAATATATAAAACTGGATTTTACGATTGTTGCATGCTATATGTATACGCCTGGATTTTTTTTTTTCTAAAAAGGTCTGTTTTTTGACTAAAAAGAAAGGAAAGACATCTACAGGTGAGTCATATTATACTGATACCAACGTTTCCTTTCTTGTTTTGAGAACCAGAAGGATAAAAAATTAGGCTTTAAACCTCTTATTTGGAATTGTATGTAGACCTGTTCCACAGCTATGGTACATAAATTGACAGTATGGTTTCAAAAGACATTCTCATCCAGGGTAAAATGCAATGTAAGGCAACGCAGACAAATATGCACCTATTCGGTGCAAAACAATTTCATATGCAAGTTAAGTAGACATCAACCTTTCTGCAAAAAAAGAGAAAACCTTCAAGATAAATTAGTTTAATTTTTTTTATAATACTGCTGGTCGTTTTATCATTTTTCATAGCTATTTTATTTTTTGCTTAACAACAACCAACCAATATATTCATATTTTTGTATACTGCATGTGCTTTAACACAAAAATTTTTGCCAAGGCTATTACATTTCCCTATTCACACATTGCACAGTTCCACAGCAGCAGTTGCTGTTTTTGGTGGTTTGCTACTGCACATTTCAGAGCTTTATGAAATGGTTTCTGCTGGGAAGGGGCTGCTACCAAGTACATCTTGATTTCCTGGTGGTACTAAAATGGCTGTGGATGTTCTCGAGCTACCAAGCACTGTTGGTCAAGTCAGGACATCCTTGAATTGTTGACACAGAGGAACGTCTTATGCAGATGAAAGGGTGGTATGACACGATTTTAAACCCATAAAGATGACTTGAGTTTGATTAAAGTATATACATTTTTCTGTGGTTTGGGTTAGGCTTACAGCACATTTTTTGAAATGTGTAAACTGTGTAAACTCTTTCTGGTTGAAAATACAAAATTTTGCCACACGCTGATTCGGAAGGCTGACGCTGTATGTATGACACAGTAGCGGGGGATTGGATTAACTTTTGTAGTTAGTTAACCGGAAACATTTTCTCAGTCTCATAGATCCATAAACCTAGATGCACATAGGATGGAAATGACATCTTTTACTCTTTAAAGGTTCTTTCACAGACGTATTTTTAAGGACAATACTTGGACCTGGGCGGCGCTTTCCAACATGGGATTAAATCCAGCTCAGTCTCTGTGGAGGTTGTTTATTTTTGTATTTGTGTTGGTTTCTTCCAGTTCAAAGATATCCAAAGCATTTGAATGTGTGAATGACGTGTGTGTGAAGCTCCTGAAGTCGGCTGAGATTCCCGACCACTACAACCCTGCAGTAGGGCAAGCATTTATCAGCACAGTCTTCCCTGTGTTACCAAGATTATACTTTCCTCAGAATAAGATTTTAATGTAAACTTGTTACTATAAGATCTACCTTTAGTTTTGAAGGTAAAGCTTTTATGTGTTTCTGAACCCAGAAGTGAAACCGTTTATGTTAGAATAGCGTCAAATACCTCTACTTCTATGCTGCAATATCACCAGAAATCACACAACTACTTCCGTAGTTAAAAATTCAGCTCTTCAGAGTTATTACACACCATACACTTAACAAAGTGTTCAACTTACTTGAAAGGGAAAAAAACAAAATAAAAAGACAAAATATAAGGAGCGACTGGCTGAGATACTCTTGTTTTAAGTGGGTAACTCTTAAATGAGACATGTATGCGAGTATGGCAGCGCGTTGTTATATGCTAGTGAAATGGAGAAGGTACTTATAGTCAAAATGTGCTACATTGGATTTAAAAATCATACAAAAATAATCATCTGCTTCTATACTTTCAGACTGCTACACTCTTAAAAACCTGTCACAGACTGCGTCCTGCATTTTTCGCAAACATATAAATAAACGCTCGTGCGACTGGGGGTCTGTCAATGGCCGTAAATGCGTCATGTGGAAGCTGTGAAACTTGATGTAACGCTGCATGTTTGGACCGTGCGCATACCTGTCCACTTACAAATGACAGCCCACGAAAACAGCAAAAATAAGATGCCAGAAAGCTGACTGGAAAGATGGAACAAATGTTTATTTTTGTAGTGTGTCAATGCTTTAGAAAACAATTGTTATGCAAAAGTAAATCTGAAAGTGCTGGCACCTTTTATTGCCTTGGACTAGATGGGACTGTTTGTTCAGTGCTGCCCTTGAGTTTGGCACTGTTAGTTGACAAGGACAATATGTCAGATGTGAATGTGTTTTGTATGCCACGAAGGCAGTGTTTCTTCCAAAACATAGTCCAGCAACACAAGGTCAAATGCCACAGCAAAAGGATAACCTCTTTCGGTGTATTAACGTCATTTCAATGTCCGATTTCATAAAATAGATCAGATTGCGTAGTTTTTAAGAAAGAGATTTTTAATGGAGAAATGCTTATGTGGCGGTATTTCACTTTTCTGAGGTTTACTCATGGTGTGCCAGTTATTAAAAGGTTCCTGACAACCCAGTTGTGGAAGATGTCTCATTTTTGTTTGCAAGGTATTTTTAAAGGTTGCATATCAAAGTACTGAATTGTGCTTTACTTAAGTTCACATCACTGATTTTAAAAATGTAATTTTCACAAAATATTTGACCATTTTTAATACTTGGATGCATGAATGTTTCCCTTTTGATAAGGAATACACGATAAACCACTCGTCCCCCTGTATTCAGGTATCTGGTTTTTCCACTTATCTTTTCCACCATTAATAATACCAGTTTTCTTATTTGGTCTGGATTTTCTTTTATCCAGTTCGCCACATCAAGTCCAGACCTGTGACGTTTGGTCTGGTAAAATAAACTGCAAGGGTTATTTCACCTGTGCTGACCATTGAAATGAGTGCTTTTCTACTGATGAAAAATATGTGTCTTTGTTTCTTTTGTTTGCTCTCCATTCATTCTAACACTTTAGATCTGATGGTGAGCAAGGACCTACAGGAGGCTATGTGAGTGTTTAAAACAGATGACCACTGTAGTCTGCAGCAGCAGTGTTATAGCAGAGGAAGTGAGCCTTTAAAATTAAAGAAGAAGTGCACAAAAGTAGAAAACTTTGTATACACTGTTTTCATCTTATAGCACGTTACAACAAATTACCTTGTAAAAATCCCCAAAATACCTATCGGACCCACCTGACCGCAAGTCTTATTTGCAGTTACGCAGAAAAGTGTGGGCTACTGAAGGAAGGGGAAGTAAGACCTGCAAAAAAAATGAATCTCAAGGAGTTTTACAAGCAGTGTCTTTCATTTGTGTAAGGGTGAAATATTAGACACAGCGGCAAAGCTTTCCCAGAGTAAGACACAGAGGGGTTTTATATAGGCAGTGTGTTTACAGGTTTTAGAGCCCATCACTCCAAAGTGTTTCACTTGACATAGGGTTACCTCCTCAGCCTCCATTAAAACATACAACTAATTCACAATGTTTCTAGCAAAAGATGGAAAAAGGACAATGGAACCAACTGTAAACAGCACTGGATGTACCTAACATAGCTGTACAACGGGGTATATTTCCAACAGATGCTCGCCGGATGACTTGTTTGTATGTTAACGTTTCCATACCAGCTAACTTTCCTGTATGTTCAAGTACTCATTCTTCCCACGGACTGTGGGGAATCAGGATTACCACAGTAGTTTGCATAGGAGAGGGGAGCCCTGTCCTCTTTCTTCAATGTATCCCCCCACTTGTACGAAAGTTTGAGTGCCACAATAAGGATGGAACCCAGGTTAATAATTTTGAGCACTTGTGCAGCTCAAAATAAGGCCACAAGTCAGGTTTACTGTCTCGCCGAGTTGTGGAAAAAACATTGTCATTTTTTTTTTACAATTCAAAGCAGTGACACTCTGCTTAGAATAAGCAAGTTGGTGTTCCCATCTAACAAAATGCACTTTATTCGCGGTCTGGCTGTGAACTGGACCCTTCAGTGACAGATGAGCAAGAAGCCGTAAGATCTGAAGCCGCAAATGCGATGATACAGTTCAGTTGGCCAAGAACACTGCTGAGAAATCGCACTTGTGTTAACATGAATCCATTTCAATACTGACGTTTGAGCTGCGCCCCCGCACAGTCCTGGTAGTACAGAAACGTGTACGTTTTTCAGTATGTGAGGGAACAAGCGTGTTTAGAGAAGGGCTCGGCGTGTTTTTGTGTTGTCGACATTGCAGTTGGTAATAGTATTGTTCATTTCTGCAGTTTTTTTGAAAATGAGACTCAACTGATCGAATACACAGCAATCGTTACCATTTCATGTCATACGGTTTAAAATTAAACATACTGTTGTACATTGTATGCAAAATACAGAAAGAATAGAATAAAATATTTGAATACTCGAAATACTAGAAAAGGGTCAGTATGTTTTTTTTCCCAGCAATAAGCATATCTGCGTGCTGTATCATAGATTTCAGCCAAAGTCAAAACCCAGTGATGGAGATGTCCAGAACGATTGTCTTGAAAATTCACCATCGCCAAGATTTTTTACTGTGACGCTTAATGTGATGTGCTGTAATATGCATGGCCTATAAATGACGCTTCTCTCAGACAGCTCCCAGCGCTGCTCCTCCGTCCTCTGCCGAGACAAACCTGGACAGCCCCGGAGTGCGGATTTGGCCGTCCTCAGCAATAGCATTCTCAATTTGTTGAAACACAGACATTTTGAGGCTCCTCCGAAAGTCTTTGCCCATTAGAACGTAAAGGACGGGGTTGAGGACGCTGTTGGCAGCCGCAAGGGTGCTGCCGACCTCTAGCCCAGTCTGCAGGACCTCAGAACTGATCCTTTCAAAGTGGAGCTCGAGAAGCACAAAAGCGTGGTACGGTGTCCAGCATACAAAGAATGCGGCAATGAGGGCGGACATAAGAAGGAACGGCTTGGAGGACTTGTTTATTTGCTTGTCCCTCAGCTTCCCGATGATGAAGGAGTAGCAGCTGACAATGATAAGCAGCGGGAGGACAAATCCAAAGACAAAACGGCTCAGGGCCACAGCTGCATGGGCACCGGCATAGTTGGTGTAGCACACCATAGTGCTTCTTTGTCCTTTGACCTGGCGATAGACCAGGGCAGGCATGCTGAGGCCAGCAGAAATAACCCATGCAATGAGGACTGCGGCAGAAGTCTTCCTCACTGTCCGATGGTTGAGAGCCCACACAGGGAAATTGACTACCAAGCAGCGGTCGATACTGACTAGAACCAGAAGCAGGATGCTGCTGAACATGTTGAGAAACAGGACAAATGACATAACCTTGCACAGAGCAACACCAAATGGCCAGTTTGAGGTGGCCATGTATGTGATATTGAAAGGAAGAACGGCGCAGAACACGAAATCTGACACTGCCAGGCTGAGGTACCAGGTAGAGTTGATGGACCTCTTCATCCTGAATCCACAGATCCAAATGACCACACCATTGCCACATATCCCCAGTAAGCAAATGCCGACGTTGACAGCCGAGAGAACCGTAACCAGATACGACCGATTTCCAAGCAGGGTGAACGCGAAGGGTTCTGCCAACTGACTGGGTTCATGGGAGTCATTTTTCTCACTGTAATCCTCATAAAAATTATATTCAAAATCATCCATAGTGACTGAGAAAAAAATATATCCTTGTCTTCCACTGAGAACAGAACAAGAGATACCGTTGGGAAATGAGTCTACTTGACTCAGCAGGTTTGTAGATGAATTAACACCTTAAAGTACAAATTTCTAACAGTACAAAAGGAGCATCAGGGGTTTTGTGAGGGGCATATGAACCTTAACTGAGACTTTTAAAGCAACTTTTGAATACAAATATAAATAAATGTTATTTTGCTACAATTACACATATTTAGATATTTCTAAAGAAAAAACAGAAAATAGCTTTGCTGAATGCAGTCTTACCTCAGCAGTGCGGAAACATTGCCCACGAATGTTTAATGTCTCTGAACGCTTTCTGACGTCCCCATATGTACCCATCTGAGAACGCACTCTTCCTCTTTTTTATCCCTACGTGAGCAACTCCCATATTCAACACACATTCAAATGCCGACAAAACACCTTAAGCCCCAGAAAAATAGAACTGTGCCTGTTTTAAAGAGTTTAGAAATTGTAGCAATTGATTCAACTCAAAGAATAAAAAAGAAAATCAAGTGGTCTGTTCCTTTAACTCCTTTTTATGACCTCTGGTTATTTGGGCTAAAAAACAGAACAAAAAACAAAACTGATCCATTGCATAAGCCTGTTTTTGCTCACAATGAAAAGCCAGTGACAGTAATGAGTCACTGAGATTTGCTCCATAACCACAACTTAGAGACACATATCTGGTGCAGTAGCTTCTATACTCACAACAGCTGTTTTTTTCTGGCGGTTACAAACTGATTTAGTCATTTATGTGCCTGGAATTGACTTTCCTAGAGCCCGGAATTGTAAAAATGCTGACTTTATACAACTATCAGTCCAATTTATGGATCTCAATCTGTTACTTCATGTCACCCTCATGTGGTGGGTAATGCTGCACCTCATACCCTCTTGGTTGCTCAGTCAGGAGAAGGATTCAGGTTTGGTTCAGGATCTGTTTGCGTTTCCTCCATGTTTGCAGCCCCCAGACAGACACGGGAGGCAACGATCAATTGATGCTGCCACATATTTGATTCGATTCCGTTCAACAGCACTTATGTTATTTACGGTAATTTAAAGACATGCAAAAAAATATTTATTGTAACATCTGACGGTATGATTTTCCTATGAGAATTTTATAGCTGTTGCACTGGGTTTAAACTGAACGGGTTAGATGTCCAAATCCACCTGTGGATCTTAGTAATTCTTCATCGGATACCTGTCTTTATGTCTTGAACATCTGCATGGGGTGGAAGCGGTCATTGTGCACTGGCATTCAGCTGACTGGGATTGAGCCCTTACTTATTGTGAAAAAACAGCGGCCAGTAGAAAGTACTAACAGCCAGTGGGGTGGGGAAACTGGTCGAGGTGGATTTAAACAGCAGGCACATCACAGAGAGCTCTGAGAGTCCAGACTCCCCACCAGAGCAAAAAACCAGCTTCCCCACTGCAAGCAAGCGTATGTAGTACTGACTGCCAGGCTTTCAAGTTTATGAAGAAGTAAAAAATGAATTTCTTTCTAAAATTCATTTTTAATTACACAAATTGGCATCCTGCGCATACGGAAAGGGCTTTTGCGCTGAGATTTACCCTTCCAACAGTGATTTAGAAATGTCTCATTCATTTTCATAATGAGTTCCCTGTTTGAAACCATATAAACACACTCTGCTATGTCTCTGGCCGTCTACTCCCTGCTTTGTGGTACATTATTGGCTTCAATAAGCAAAGAAGACCAGGACTTAAAACAAATTTTAACTGGTGTTACTGAGGGAATGTTATAGTGTAGGAATGATGTCCTATTAATTATTACGAATGCTAAAACAGCAAAAACATTTGTTTTTTTATATGTGGGGGGTGTCAAAAGCACTGCCTTTCTATATTTCGCTGGACTGTGCTGTGTGCATTTTTTCATTCAGGAATCCTTATCCACAGGTGAGCCATTCACCTTTTTGACCATCTTATAAGCTGTAATAATGGATGGCAATAGAGCTGTGAAGCAGAAAACAACGAAAACTATCTATCCGTCGGTCCAGTCTATGAATAGTCAGCCTCCGAAAACTAATCATGAACGCGGCTTCTCAAGGGGGTTCCTGTGGTCCAAATAAAATGACAAGTGGTTCATTTTGGAACCATTGCGGAAGAGGGCTTTGCATCTTTTCTAAAAAAAAACACGATGCTGGTGTTAGACCACTGCTGAGAAGGTTCTTAAGGGCTCAGAACAAATGAACCATGCAGCTTCGCTACTGGTAGACTTTTTAACCTGTCAAGAACAAATCACGTTCTTTGGCAACTATCAAAAAAAGTAGTGCATTTTTCAAGATTTCAGTAGTTCATTTAAAAATATATTTATGTTTTGGGACAGATAGTGTGGTCAGCAAACGGAACTGGTGCCTTGCACTTCCTGGGTTTGGTTGTTTGGACGTCGATTCGACTCCCTCTGTGTGGAGTTATCCATGCGTGTTCTCCCCATTTTTATGTGGGTTTTCTCTGTGTGCCTTGGTTTCTTCTGACAGTCGAAACATACATTTCAGATGAACTGATGAATGTGTTTGTCCTGTAAGTGACTTTGCGTGCCCAACTCTTTATGCATCCATGCACAGTGTGACGGCACCACAGCTACCCAACAGCGGACTAACAAATATTGATATCACATTGACTGAGAGATACCTTTCCATATTTTTTGTTTTACAGCTCTATTGCAAAACATCACTGGATATAGAATTTCCAAAACAACAAATGGTCTGTAGATAAAGAAGCCTTAATATAAAATCGCACAGAATACTTCAGAAATATTCGTGACCCTTCATACAAAATGTGACCAAAAAACAGTTACAGTTTGCTGTTTTTTCTATCATGACTAAAAATATTTCAAATATAAGACATTTTTATAGACTGCAACACTCATCTGTTATAGAAGGAAAGTCAACTACAGTTTATTTTACAGGAAGACCCATTATTCTCACTTTTCTGAACTGAAACGGTGCCGAGGTTAACATGGTGTTACAGTGGTCAAATCGTATTTCTTCGGATCATGAATGAAAAAGGAATAAAACTTAAATACCTATAGAACCACCAGCCTACCCAAAAGTGCTACTTCGGCTATGTGTGCAGAGCTGCTGTGTCAAATGTAGCGAGGAAACTGTGATACATGTGTGATGGAAATCGCCATGGCAGCAAAAGAGTATTTCTTAACACTATCTTGAGTACACCTCTCAGGTGTTATGACCTCATGTCTTTCTGAAGGAAAAAAAAAACATTTACAGGGTCACTGCGAATGGACTGCCCTGCCTTTTATAATACCTTCCATCATTTTGATCACAAGAATAATTCTGGGGTCAGTTCCCTTTTAACTGAAGCACTGGGGGACAAAGAGCTTTGTCAGCCAACGTAGAACTGTGTTCCATGGTTTCAGCCACACAAGGGCCGATGTTGTTAACCGTCCTTCCTGTCTTGGCCATTATGTGGATTATCGTCTCACGCTGACTTTGCTCTTTAGATCCGCGTCCGCCTTCATCCCTCTTAGTAAACTGGATCAAGGTAGTTTAGTAAAAGTCTTCAAGCAGGTGGTCTTTCCAGGGACCAAGTTCAGGTCCTGTGCGCAAGCTGACACCTATTTCACCTTCCCTGTTCCCCCAATTGCACATTTTTGTATGAACAAAGGACAAGGAGATATAAAAATGAGCTGAGTTATTTGTTGATCAACCTGAGGCAGTTTCTGAATTTGAGAGCTAAGCATAAGACCCAGGGGCCAGCGAAAACTGAGTCAGGTGCTGTATGTGGCTTAATCCCGCACAGAACACACGTTTCTCATGTTATGGTATAGTTTCCACTGCATGAATAAAATTGCTAGACATAATAGATGTATGGAATAATATCATTAGCAGTTCTGGTTACTCCTAACTTTTTATTCTATATACCAACTGGCATGGTGACAACAAAACCACTAAAACTAAGCAAGTGTTTCTTTTATATGCAAAGAAAAGTATATCAGTGAAGAAATGCTTCCAAAGCAGCTTTAACATTGTTACATAACTGTATATTCATAAAATATCTTGACCTTTTCAAGCTCAGTTTATCATAACCCAGAGTTAATGACTGTTACAATTTTCAATATATCAAATAGATTAGATTCATAAACACGCGCATTAGTGAGAAGTATGTGGCTTGGTGTTTATGTGGATGTGCAGTTTTGCCAGTCCGTGCCCCCCTGCGAGTGCGCCGATGTGTATTCTGAAGGCAAGTTCTTGAATCCTAAATGCTCCACTCAAAAATCCATTTTTTTAAAAGTAGAGCCAAAGTTGTTAGATCAGCTAAGACACTGAATAATAAAAAATTACGGTAAATCTAAATATGTGCCTATGTTTAATGTCAACGTGTAAATACACCCCTATGGAGAATATGGGTGAAGGACATGATGTTTCTCACAGGGATATGTATGCATTCACCCTACCACGTTCACACAGGGATGCTGCCTGTCAAACTGATACGATTTTAAAACCTGTACATACACCGGCCACAGGATGGAAAAATCTGCCTGTTGAGTTCATCACAGGATTTTTGTACATTGAGCAATGTCTTATTTTCATTTTACTTCTCAACCTAGTTTATCAGTATTTCTCCAGTTGTTTCCTGCTGTTATGGTTACTAAGGAAGTGAGAGAAACAGGAGAAAAAGAGAGAGGGGGAGGCAAAGGACATGGGCGGAAAGTCAGGTGCGACTCGCGCCCGGTCAATAATTCTGTATGGTTTTTACAACAAAAGAATAATAGAATGAACTGCCTTCTTTGTGTTACGTGAAAAAAGTTACCATTACTAAAAACCACAGACTTACATTGTTGTGTACATTTTTTCTTGGTTGCGCTTATATTTACGATATGATGCTATGAAAGCATTTCTTACTGGCAGTTATTGAATCCTTCACCGGCCAGCTGTGTTCAGGAGAGGTTTAAGGACGTTTGGACATTTCTGAGCTAAAGGAAAAGACTGCCTGAGACGCAGAGAATAGAAGTAAGGCGCACTGTGGCTGGCTGTAAATATTTTATTTGGAGTTGGAGCTCTGCTTTATCCTGTAGCACCTGATAGTACCAATACATCTGTTTTGGCCACGTCACCTTCTGCACACATCCAGTGTCCACCAGAAAACGAGACAGGGATATTTGACTGCAAGAAAAAACAGAGAAAGTTGCTATTGCTTCTGTTTGGCAAAGGCGCTAAGGATAGATTTATCCACCTGGATATTTCTTTACTCTAGTAATGTTGGGGACGTATCTAGCTACAGCAGGAAGCTGCATCGCATTCTGGGTCTTTCAAATGCTCTTTTTAATTCTATACATCTAGCATGAAATATTTTTAAAAATATATCCAGAACGTTCATTTTAAATAGCATTAAAAGCCAAAAGTAAAAGTAGTCAGTTGGTCTTCATCGGCCCTCATTGTCTGCACTCAGTAGCACCGACTTGCAGACGATTCAGTCGAAGTACAAAATATTTATTAGACCCATAAAAGTAACAGTAAGCTGTGTGCTTTCCCAAAATTCCGTGTCAAAAATCTCCGTATTGTGTGCAGTTGTGAGTGTGACATTTGTGGGATTTTGAGCTGATGTCTGTGCTATATTATTATCTCCAACCCCTTTCAGCAGTAAAAGTGAGATAGAACCCAGTGCAGACAGAGACCAGGCAAAGAGAGTCTTCCTAAGTGCTCAGTATTTCCCTGTCAGCCTCATCCACACTCGCTGACTCATATCTGCTGGCTTCCTGGTGACTTCCTTTGTCCTCCAAAGATGCCTTTTGACCTATTTTGCTGCTGAATAGATCTGTTTTCAGCAAATTCACACGTGTATGTTTTTGCTCAACTATTTATGCAGATGAAGAGATGTTTGGCAGAATGAGGCTCCCAAGGGTCATTACCTGCTTATGTAAATAAATTCAACACAGCTGCTGTGCTCTTTAAAGCAGTGGAGAGGTTAGCAAACATTCACTATTGCTGTTTATGTTAAAATAATAATTATATAATAATTACAACAAATATAATACGTCAACATCAACGTTTCTTTGCACAAAATTGGAATTCAACCATTAAAATAAACATGTCAGATACCTTTTATATGGATCCGTGGAGAGAATTCTGCCTTCACGTGCAAGCTAAGCTATGATATGAGTTTATGGCTCATGTAATGAAGGTATTATTAAAGGTATATCTTAACCAGAGTTCTCACTGCTCTATAGACAGACTTTTTCCTATACAGAACATAAAGAATTGACAGCCTTTGTCACTTTGAGGCGTTTTGTCCCATCTTTTGCAAGCACAAAACCTTTCACCTCCTGCAAGTGGCTGTATGAGTCTTGTCTTCAATATTTATGCCCCTGGAACTGAGGGCCTTTCACAGCTAAAGCGTGTGCCATGAAGGACAAATTACAATGTATTTGCTCTGACAAGAAGGACCTAAGGGAACCCCTGCTGACTGCTGACAAATTGCCTCATGTCTCACTTGTTTCCTTTGTCCTAAAAAATGGCTTTGTTCTGTGAGCCAGCCGTAGCCGTTGGGTTAGCTTTCACCCACCTGAGGCTGATGTTAAACCCTGGAAAAAAGCTAAGTCAGTTAGAGCTCTAGTGAAAAAGGGAATCTCAGTTGGGTGGTAAGTTATTTGGTTTTGACTCTGTTTCAAACAAAGTGTGCTCTGAAAGTGTTTCAAATGAAATATTCTTATTTATTTTAATGTCGGATGAGCGTGCAGTTTACTGTCATAGTCATATGCGTCCCTAAGAAATGGGATTGAAGAAATGGATTGAGACGTTATGGTAATTTCTTTTTCTTTTTTTTTCTTTTTTATCATGTATGACATTATGGTTGGTGTACAGGTGAAAGGGATTTGCCAGGAAACGTGATGCCTATTAGAAATCTTTACCTGATTGTTTTGAGAAGCTACATTTTATATCTTCAAACAAAAAAACAAATTTGCTTAGAAAATAATGACACTTACATATGTAGATCGTGAGAAAGTCATAGCTTTGGCTGTCAGGTTGTTATGTTGGCCGTTTGTTGCCTCATTCATTTTTCTTTCCCTTTAGTCATATGACAAATTAGACTGGAACTGGATATATGAGCTACCCAACACTGCACTGCTCAAAAAAGGTGCAGTGGAAAAGTAAAACGTTTACTACTGGCAGCAGCCTGAACTGTTGTCACAAGGCAGGTTGGGTGTATGGCTTTGGGCTGTTTATACCAAATCCTGGCCCTATCGTCTCTGTTTTGCAGAGAAATCAAGATTCTTCAGCGCAAGAAACATTTTTCCCATCTTCAGCTGTCTAGGTTTGGTAAAGCAGTCCCCTTTGTAGTCTCAGTTTTGTATTCTTGAACTAGAGGAGTGGAACTCGATGTGGTTTTCTGCTGTTGTAGCCCATCTGACCCAAAGTTTGATGTGCTGTGCATTCAGAAATGCTGTTCTACCCACCACTGTTGCAAACAGTGATGATTTGAGTTACTATATCCTTTCTGTTGGCTCAAACCAGCTCTGACTGCTCTCATGAAGGAATTTCTGCCTATTGAACTACTATTCCGTGAATGTTTTTTGTGTTTTGCACTATTCTGTGGGGTTCTGGAGGCTGTTGTGCCAGAAAATGCCAGCAGAGCAGCCGTTTCTGAAGTATTCAAACCACCCTGTCTGACACCAACAACCATGCTATGGTCAAAGTAATTTATATCACATTTTTTCCCTATTCTGAAGTTTGATGTGAAAATTCAGTTCTGATGTGAACATGAAGCTAATGAACAATGTCTGGCTGAGTTTTCGCCTTGTGTTGGTGCAGCATGAGGAGCAGGTCTACAAGAGTTCCTAATAAAGTGGCCAATGACTGCTTGTGCATTATGGAGGCTGGCACTTAGAAATTGGCTAGAAATGAAAATTTTGCACAATTACGACGACAGGTTGGAAAACAGCTTTGATGGAGAACAGAGGACCATTTGCGACGGTAAGTCGAGAAGAGCAGGTTAACACATTTCCCTGCAACTACATTTTCTTGTTGGCCATACTGACCCGCAGGGACGCGGAGTCACTGTCACATTAGGCATCTACAGATGAAAAAAGTGAGAATTTTAACTCATAAGTGGTATTTAATAAAATGATGAATCTTTTCGTTCTCTCTGTAATCTGAAAAGCAACAAGAGTGGTTAGATCCAGGCAAATAATCTGAATGGAATATTAGTGTATGTATCCCAGTATTTCAAAAATGTCCATTTGTCGTATTTCACAACCACCACCGCTTAAAAGAAGAAATGTGAAAGGACAATATTTCATATAAGCTCTGAAAAATCAAATCCAACCTGATCCTGTTGGATATTTAGGTTCATATATATCGCTATGATACTTTTACTCTGCAAATATGAAGTTAGACCTGGAAAAAGGCAAAATATTTTCTCGTAGGAGGCAGTTTAACTCAAATTTTAAGTTTCAAAACCTGAAGATATTTGTGTTTTTATATTGCAGTTATTGCCTTTAGTGTACTGTAAATACGGCAAATACAGAGGTATCCTGTAAAAGACTTGCGGTCTCATGTTTCTTTTGTTCAAGAAACATCATATGACATGCCTTTTGCAGGACACTAGTGTATTTGTTTTCCACAGTAGCTTGTTTCTGTCACTGGTGTGTTCATCTCACTGTGCAACCATATTGTACATACATCAGTAAGGTAAAAATGATATAAAATGTTTAAAAATAACTTTGGTATTTTACTGAAACGTTTCATATCTTGGCACATAGGTTGCAATTTTGCATGACAGTAATATTTAGGAGCAGACAGGGTAATGTGCCTGCGCACAACATTTTTCATCATTTATTATGATAAAAATAGTTCTGAAAAACGTTGTTCTGCTATAACATTTATTTTTTTTTAAATCATGTCAGCATCATAGAAAGGATACCATCTGATCTCACCTCATCTCATATCAAGTCATGGTAATTCTATGGATAGTTTGTCCTGAACTGTTCACGGTCTTCATCCAGATGGTAAATGTCCGATAGTGGTGCATCCATACGTGCAGTTACTGTGTCAGACCCTTTGTCTAGGTTTTTCGTGGCCACTTTGCCAAGAGCAACTTGTCTGATTTCTTAGCTGCTTGTCATATCATTATTGAAAAATGATCCAAGTAGGATAAAGTTGTAAACCGCTCCCATTTTTCCTCCATCAAGAGTAAAATTTGTAACTTTACCAGATGTCTGGATCTTTGTCTTCTTGGCATTGAGGTTTAAGTCCAATGTGACTGTCTGGATAAATAATGCAGCCTTATTGTACACGTTTGCTAACTTTAAACCATCCTCTTGCTCCTTGTGATGTACAGAATGCACATGAGAATGACCAGGTGTTCTGGTTCTGGTATATCTTTGAAAAGGATCCATGTCGCATCTGCAGTAATGTCCTTGTTCCTTGTTCTTTCCTGAATCCTGCTTGCACTTTGGGTAGCTCATGCTCCACTTGCTGTGTGGAATCAGAGTGCCTTTGTGATAAATTTCATAGTTAGTTATACTTTAGTTAAATTATACAACCGCCTCTCTTTTTCTTTTGGTTTTAGCTTCTCGATGTTTCTGACACATATTCACACATCATTCATCAATTTTTGCCATTTGCCACACGCAGAGAAGATAGTTTAGAGTGGAAGTGTAGGAGTTTTTCACCGTGCTTTTGTGTTTGTCTTGAGAGCCACAACTCCAGACAGTTGCCTATGGCTGCATTTATTCAACAGTGTCTGCACATGGGTCTGCAGCATGGTTTCTGAGCAGATGTGCTGATGGATTGCGGGCTTCCAGCCTGCAACGGGGGCAACTCTGGCATTCTTTGAGCTCTAGGCCAGGCCTCGTTCACATTCAGAGGCTCCAGGATGGGCTCAGCTGGCTGTCTTCCTGCTCAGAGAATCAATGTCGGCCCACGGGAAGGACACTTCCAACACTTACGTCTAACATTGCTCATCGTCCTTATGTCAGGCCCCAGCCGCACAGATGAACTCCTGTTGCTCTCCTCACCATTATATCTATGCCAGCAGTTCTGAGTTAAAGAAGACTCTATATTATACTGCTGTCTCATTCCTCATAATGCTTCCATAATACACACCTCGTAATCCTATGTGTGAAAACACAAGTGTATCCATGGCTGAGCATTTAGGAAATAATATGTGCTTCTAAATATTGGGAAAAGGCTTATGTAATTGTGGCAAAGATTTAGAATTTTCCCACTACTGTTTTTAATAAATCCTTGCTATTATTATAACCTAAGGTCACCTGCTACCTTTTCTCTTTGATCTCTGGAGGATACCAGCAGATCAGACACACTGCTTGCTTTTATGGGCTCCTGGAACTAAAACTCTGCCTGGCTATTATTTTGGTCACGTTTTCTGCTACAGGAAGTTATCGCAGGCAGGCAACTTAAAGGCAGTCGGTGGTCTGTCACAGTGAATAGGTCAAAGTGTAAAAAACACAGTAAACTGCACATTTTCACACAAGTGTAAAAGCAATATAAAATGGATATTGGCCAAATTTTAAAAAAACAGATTTTTTTCTTTAATATTATGTATTCATCTAGCCGACACCTTTTGTCAGAGAATGTAAAGCTGTATATATTTATATACTTTATATATTTATAGCTACAGTTATATATTCATTTATAGAACAGGGTATTTTTTTAGTGAAGCAGTTCCGGTTAAGTACGTTTCTCATTGGTACCGTGTACATGGAACTGCTACTGCTAGATGTTTCACAAGATCCTGTTTGCTTTACAACCACAGTTCAGCATAAATATCTAAACGTTCTCCTTCTCTCTCTCTCTGTCTCTCTCTCTCTGAGCAGCACATGGACTGCCATCTTGAGGATGTTTATGTGACATGTTGAATGAATCTGTATTTCACCCTGTCCTCTGCCGCAAAGAAACATCCCCAAATAAATGTGGCTTTTTTGGAAAAACATACATAGCTTGCTTGTTCAGTTTAAACCTTTTACATTATAGGTTATGTTGTGATTTGAGGTGATGCAGTAGAGAAGCTGCTCCAATGCTTCCTTTTGCTCTTGGTTATTATTTTTCTTTACCGTAATGAGATTTCTTTCCATTTCCTAAGCTGAGCATTGTAACAGTATACAGTGTCTCTGAGTGTTTCTCTTCTGACAGTAACCACATTCTCATGAATAACTAGCTTCTTAACAAAGAAGCTGCGTTTTCCACACAGAACGCAGTTATGGCGTGAATAAGGCTCACTGTTAAAATTCGGATGACATTGTGTTTCCCTGCAAAGTCTTGGCTGGCATCAGTGACTTACAGTTTAGTATCAACACACCTAGTCATTGTTCTGCTGAGCATTATGGGAAGGCTGGACAATTCTAATGCGGCAGTACAAGCATCTACTGGTCTCCAGAGGAATGGCAGTTCCCCATGCCAAATTTTATGCTATAGAAATATGTATATATATAAAAATAATTATTTTTCACTCAGTTTTCCCCTATGGGTGGCAACTTTCCTCAGACTCAGGCCTCATGCCATATATTTCTTGAGTCCCACATTGAGTATCTCCTGATACACGCATTATTCAGCCACACCTACATGTGTTTCTCCATGGTCATCTCCATGGCCATGTTTGTATAGAATGTAAAACAAATGTTGTTTTCGTGTTTGAAGGCCTGAAATGACATGAGTGTTAGCACAAAGAACTTAGATATAGAGTACTTGATGGAGAAGACAGCAGCACCGTCTCTTACTGTCTTCAGAGGAAAATTGATGAACTAAGAGGAGGAAAATAGGAAGTGAAGTCAATACTTAAAGTAAATATAAACACTCCCACAAAACCTTCACTTGTCTTCGGTCTCTGGCAGCTACCCGAGAAAAAGATCCCCAGTGTCTCTCCAAAATAAAAAAACAATAAGCACTCTGACTAGGTTTTTTGTGGGTCCCCGTGTGCAATGATCATCATAAACACACAGTTACTGAGCCGGGCCACAGCCAGCAGAAGGGTCTGGCTTAACTTCACTGAAGAAGAATGAGAGAATGTGAACATGTGTATGTTTTTCTGGGTTTCTCTTGTCAAGCTGCAAAGAAACTTGATGCGTTGCCCATTTGCCCTCACCAAAATTTCTGGTCAGTTGTAACAGATATGGATACAACACCAGGTCCTCCCCATGGCCAGCCTTTTCTTTGATGGAGGTGACAGAAATTGTTCTATCTCAGGAGACCTTAACAATCTTCTTACATTTCCGCATTATATCACCGAGGGAAGTGTAAACAAAAAGTAAAATAAACAGGAATAAAGAGAATCATCAGACACTGACAGGATCTCCACGCATTCTGTTTTGTGGGATTCAGACTTCTTATATGTCTCCACCAACCAGGGGTGCACAGTCATGATTTACATTCACACTGCTACTTAAGTAAACTAGCAGAAGCTATCACGAGTAACAAGGACATGTATGATGTAAAAGTTTGAGAGGAAAACCGTAGCATTTATCTGTATGTTTATGATGTATTCCTTTACCTGTGTGACCCTAAAATGTCGGTTGCAATAGTTCTAAAGACAATATCTGATTATAGCAAGCTTTTAGGCCATAAAATCAATCTGTCTACGTCCTTGGCCATGCTGCTTTTCCTCCTAGTTCCAATTGGTCTTTGCTCTTCAACATTGAAACATTTGGGATTCCCATTGGGAACCCATTATCTCAGGGTTTCTAACCAAAAGAGGGGGGTGGGCTTTGCAACAAGATATGAGACTCTACTGTTGGGCAGTACAGATCAAACAAATGTGCAGCTGGTTTCATCTTAGACCACACGCTCTGTGGACTAGACACTGGTAATGTTCATCTGCAAAGTTTCACAATTTCAATTGAGAACTTTGTCGTATCCAACACTCTTCTAACCTAGATAACAAAATAAGACAATAAAAGATACATCAGCATTCTATGCAGTCTTTCTCTTTGGTCTCTTTCTGTTCTCGATTCAGATCTTCCCACAAACATCAGTCAAGCTGGACTCAAGAAATGGTCGTCTGAAGGTCTGTTGAAGGTCACATTTATTTTCAGATCAAACGTTGTTTAGCTTTGAATTAAATTTGGCCTACCCGGTACAGACTACTTTAAATATGTACAACTTTGTCATTTTATTACAATCTCAGCTGAAAAAAATTCATGGCAGATAACAGTTGCAGAGGCAGAATTTTTATTCCATTTGAACAAGCGTTGGCATTCAGGGGCAAAACTTCAAGCTTTCTCACAGAACCTTTCCACCCCAGGTGCATCTTCGTAAGATGTTTCCGGGGACATTTCAGATGCGTTTTATGTACAAAACTGCTTCTGAAACTTTATTATACCTATTCTGTGACTGTGAAAAAATACGAGCTGATCGGGAGGGAGTTTGCTCAACCGTTCATAAGACCTTTAATATGAAGTTCGATCTGTCACCTTCTATTCTGCTGCTAAACCAGAATCTAAATTCACTTTTCAACGAACTCATAGTGTGTAGGCTCTTCATGCTGACATATTTGGCAAACAAATGTATCTCGAAGCTCTGGTCTACAACGGAAGTTCCCTCTGTAAATACGTGAATGTCTCAAGCGCTTAATTTCCTCTCGCTTGAAAAATAAACATTTCATTTGCACAATAATTTAAAGCGATTTTGGAATGGATGGATTCCCTCCTGGAACTTATTAGAAGATGTTGTAGGATCATACCCGTGATACACTGTATACACTGTGTAAACTTCACTTTCTCACTGAACAGGGATGAATACACATAAAACAGAGGATGCAAAACATGAATTAAGGTTTACTGCTCCCCACCTAAGGAACCAGGTGTGCGTGTGGCACTTGTCAGCATACACCTGGTCGCCACACCCACAACCCACCAGGTCTGGCCCATTCTGAAAATATGAACTTAAGCCATTGTGTGGGCTCACAACCTGACTGAAAGAATGAAATTCCAGATCCAAGAACCCAAAATGAAGGGTCTCTACAAGATTGCTCAGGTTCACAGTATATAATAAGGTGAAGAATCTGGAATTCTGGGACTGAGAGAAGTCAGTTACCGATATGACTGAAATGAAGGATGCCATTGCATTTTATCCAAATAATGCACCATTCTTCCTGAAAAGTGTTAAAATTAAAAAATGTTTTGCCATCTATACATGCATTTCTTTGGTTTGCAGCGGAACAAAACAAATGACGCTGTGAAAAGAACTGAATTTTTGCTTGTTCTACAAAGACATTTTAACATTATAACAATATCATGTATATCCTTTTGGAGTTATAATAAATAATTGTATTGTAGTGATCCGTCTAGCAGACTATTCACCTTCACTTAGTACCACAGGTGTTTGGAACCTTATAATCATTTTTTCAGCCAGTTTGGAAAAATGTTCTCACTTTGCTGTTTTGTCTCACTGAACATGGAAGAGAGAAGAAAATGCAGACAATTGTTTGAGGAGGTTAGAAAGGATGTAATAGCCAAGCAAGATCAACTTAAAGGCTGTAATACCATCTGCAAAGAGCTTGTTGTTCCTATGAGCAGTGTTGCCAATATTATCAAGAAGTTTAAGGCCCACGATACTGTAGCCAACATCCGTGGATGTGGCCACGAAAGGATAACTGACCTACGATTGAAGAGAATGACTGTTCTAACGGTGGAGAACAAACCAAGGAAAACATTAACACAGGTTCATGGTGACCTTCATGGTCAAGGTGCAATAGTTTCAAATTTTACCATGCATTGCTCTCGAAATGAAAATGGGCTCTATGGTAGAAGGACGACTCCACTTCTAAGAGAGAAATACAGAAAAGCCAAACTAGAGTTTGCATGTTGCCACAGGCCTTGTGGGAGAATGTCCCTGGGACAAAATTAGGCCTTTCACACCAACTCTATGTTCACAGAAAATAAAACAAAGCTTTCAAAGAAAACAATACCACCCCTACTGTGAAACATGGAGGCTTGGTGACGTTTTGGGGTTGCTTTGCTGCCACTAGCGCTGGGTGCCTGGAATCTGTGCAGGGCTTCATGAAATTTGAAGAATATCAAGGCATTTTGGAGCAAAACCTATAGCCCAGTGTCTCAGTCACAGGTCATGTGTCTTCCAGCAGGGCAGTGACCCAAACATACTTTAAAAAGCACTCAGAATGGATGAGAGAGAATACTGGACTGTTGTGGAGTGGCCTGAACCTGTTCTAAATCTCATGGAACACCTGAGTAAAAAGCTGAAACTTGTAGTTGGGTGATGTACCCATCAAGCCTGAGAGAATTGGAGCAGACCTGACTGCCTAAAGGTCTAAACTCCTTTGGTCAACTCTTAATGGAGCTATACTGAGCACACCCCTCATGGAGGAGATCCTGGCGCTGACCCAGGACACACTGGCGAGATTTTACTGTGAACCTTTAGCAACTGCATGTAATTCGATTTTCAAATCTAACCTTTATACGAGCATTACACTAAGAGCCTAAAGACATTTCTTTGTGTGGTGAGGACAGTCAAAGTTTTGCACTGACTAGTCAGAAGTTAGTGTTGATTTTCTCTCCACTTTGATTTACAACCCGAATACATTCAATAAGAAAAGCATGTTTTTTCATACCGTGAGGTCTTAACTGTATTGGCTATCCTTTTGGATTAACTGTGTTAACTGTATTAGCTTATTTTTCAAACTTACTTATTTAAAGACAGGGTCTTATTTTATTAATCTTTGATATATTAACTTTGCCAGCGACAATCACAGAGACATCCTCGAGGCCAGACATTGTCTTGCTGTCAGAAACTCGAAAATAACTGTCGTGTCAGAGCCTGCAGCAGTTTAGGAATAAAGGATGGAAGATACTTATGACAGTAAGTATGAGGAACTGGTGGAGCAGTGGTGCTCAAAAAGTTGGAAGGCAATGTTTGTAACCATTGCAGGAGCTTCGCAAGGAAGTCCTTGTATCGGACCCATAGTATGTTGGGCATGACAGACAACTAAGAAGAGGAAGATTTATGAAAGGATTATGAGTTGTTACTGAAGGTGCAGAGAGGGCATCTGCATGGCTGTGGATCAGGATAGGTGAGCCAAGGTAGGGCTACCTGGATAAACGCTGCTTTCTGGAGGGTGTCTGATGTTGGAAGACCTCTCCAGGTCGCATCACTGATTCTGGGTTTTTATGATTTTTTAAAACAATGACTCATTTAGTTTTAATTCACTTAAATGCTACTGGACATTAAATATCTAATATTACACCTGATATGAGTTAAAGAAAGCTGTCAAAGGTTTTTTAGTTAAGATTGACAGCCTTTGATCTGTGTGCTCAGTGAGGTGAGCAGGTTGTCTGATTTTACCGATATGAAAGTATGGTAATTTTATTTAAAATTTATTAAAATTTTAGAACAGCTGATAATGACTGACTCCCTTCATTTTTGTCCACAGTTAAACCACCTGTTGTGTCTGTGTTAGTTGTTCTCAGGAGTGTTGTCTCACACAAAGACAAGAATGCAATGAGTTAATCCACCACACGTCTTCCCTTTATTGTGCATCTCACAGATCTGAATTCACACCAAAAACTTCCCATGACCACAGCCTTATTTCCCACAGCACCACCTCCGCCTCCCGCACCACTCACCCCACTGACCGGGAGGTTTTAGGCAAAATCTGTATAAACGGGTGAATTCTGTCGGGCTTCACTCTACTAATGCCAGTGTGCTATTTTGCAGTCAGTTACTCAAATATGACACATCTAAAGAGTTGCATCCTTTGTCACACCTAGTAAAGCTTCAGTGGTGCTGTTGCTGTGTCTGCCAGTCTCCCAGGATGCTCTGTATGAGTAACTCTCCATTCAGGGTTTGCCTTTTTCATGCCAGTCATTTCCAAACTTGTGCCAGCTATTTTTTGTTAGTTTTCAGGCAGCTGACACTACAGTGCATCCTGGAGAGATGCCTCCTGAATGCGGATTGCTGCAAACAATTACTACACGGTATTCTCCAGGTTCGAAGCCAGTGTTATGGAGAGATTTGTTAAAATGGGTATTTTTAGAAAATACTTTGAACCTTTAACCAATTTCCTTTTGTTCTGAATTCCATCCAGTTGGCACTTCGCTGCCGGAGAACATTTTCCAGGAAAATGAATTTAAAGTTTGCTGACACACAACAGGGCAAGCTGTACCTGTAAATACAGTGAGATACAGTGGAGATGCTTAGCCGCAGTTCTCAGTGATATTTATTTGCTTCGGTCCTGAGGGGAAATTTCTGTGTTCACTGGATGTCGTAGCAAGGTTTTCATTTCCTAGGGGGACATAGAGGGGATTTTTGTACCTTTCAGGAGAAGAATTGTTTAGCTGATCACAATACACACAGCTAATGGGGGCTTGGTGTCAACATACAAGACCACAGCAGTCCTGGTTGTTGGGATCAGTTAAAATAGGCTTGCCATTACACCCTGCTGGAACTTTCACTGCCCCTTGCCCTTTGCTGGGTGTAAATGTTGACCCCTTCATGATTCAGAGTATATCGGCAGTTTGAAATGCCACCACGTAAGGCATTTAAAGATAATATTTTTGTTCCATTATGGTGTTTGAGTTCTCAGGTTAAAGCTTGACTGTGTAAATACACTGACCATGAGAAGTTGTTGTATTGCTTTGTACACAGTATTGTATTACACAAAACAAAACACTATATATTCTATTTTGAGATCCTATTATAGTAATACCTCAGCATCCAAATGTAATTCATCCCTGTGAACACTTCAAATACCAAAGGCCTATTTCCCATTATTTTAAAAAGGGGAAACAAAATAATAATGATACAGTCCTACCTCATCCAAAAACACATATATAACTATCAACCCATGACTTCAGCAAGATAAAACACTTCAAGCACCAGTTACCTAGTTACCTAAACACTTGTCATTAACTTGTTTGTTTATGATGCCTGCTATAGTATGTACAGTACAATTTGAATTCTGGTGTCAGCACTAGCATTTAAATAAATAGGTCTGTTTAAAAAAATTCAGTTAAAAACATTGCAGATAATTTAAACAAACAAGGCTGACAATTTAAAGTGAAGAAAAAGCCTTGTGAGATTTGTCGTGTGAACCATTGGGCATCTACCTAAATTATCCAGCTTAAATCAAAGAAGATGTGGTGATGCTGTGCAAACTCTTTTGCATAAGGTGAGCAGGAGACTCATGAGGAAGCGAGTGGAAACAGCTGATAGGACACCAGCATGCGCAATTCAATCTTTCACTTTCACATAAATGCATAATAGCATACAATAAAGTTTACTGAAATACATGCCTTATCATTTTTATTACAGTACAGTGTACAGTACTTTACGGTATTCATTTGTTGATTTTTAAAAATTAATTTTGATTTTTACTTGTTCCAATTTTTTTTCTATTTCAGAAAAGCTTTGGGCAAAAATGTCTTATAACAGAATCCATATGAGAACCAACATTTAGGTATTAATTTTCACGACCTTTTACTTGCTGAAATGAAGAAAATGGTGATGTATTGCCATCTTTTGGTAAATCAGAGAACATTTTTAAGAGATGCCAAATAATCTGTATTTTTTGTTCATGAAAGGCAGTTAGGGTTAGTCATAATTTATCTGCCTTTGTCAAGTAATATTTAATGTGCTGAAATACTGGGGCAGCAGGTAATGTTCGGATTAGAGCTGCTGCCTTCCACTTGCAGGAACCAAGTCAGAATCCCTCTTCCTACTGTACCTAACCTGAAGCAAGGCACTTACAGAGGAATGCTTCAGTTAAACCCCTGCCAGTTTTATACATAAATATTGTGAGTAGCCAAATGTTGTAGGTTGATTTTGAGAAAAGTGGAACGTAAATAAATCATTAATGAAATGTGTATACTTTCAAACTTTCAAATCCGCAGTTACAGAGAACAGAACTTTGTGCGTCTTTTAGTTTAGTCACAAAGAGTCAACCACTTGTCCGGCTTTTACAGCAAGAATTTTAAGTGAACTAAAATGCGTGCGGTCATTAAGAATTAGCAGAGACCTTTACAAATGTTACTAGACAATCTGAAAAAGCAAAGGCTTCAAAAGAATGTAATTTTTTTCATCGCACTACAAACATTACAACTGACACCTGTGTTACATCAGCGATCCTATCAATTTGTCAGTGTGTCTGTTGGCAGCTATTCTATGGCTGCACTCATCTCACTTTTTAAAAAAGACTAGCGTGCAGTTGGGGAGCCTTGATATATCCTTCAGAATATCCTTATTAAATTAGAATTATCCGTTATTAAAGGAAGACGGCCAAGTATGAATTGGTGAAGCAGTACCACTGGAAGAGATACCGGAGAACGTGGTGTGTGTCCGGTAGCCTGGAGGTGCTTTGCAGGGAAGTCTTTGTATAAGGCCTACACTGTGTTGTCAATTATGGGCATCTAGATGGTTGTGGATCTGGAGAGTTAAGCTGTGGGTTTCAGGCTGTGCTATCTGGATGCAGGCTGGAGCCTGTTCAACCTTGGTTGAGCCACCTTTGGAAGTGTGTCTGATGGTGAAAGACACAAAACATGTCAGGTTAAATCACCGATTATGTGTTTATGTGCATCACAGGATGTGTGACATAAAAAAATTAAATGCTAACATGTTGCTAACATGCTGCTAGTAAGTTAAAGGTTTGCAACAATGTACACAGGTTATGCAGCAACCACCAAGTGCTCTCCAATGATAATGGTATAAGACTTTTAAATAGTAAATCTGTGAACTTCACCCGTTTCTAAATTGGATAATCATCAAATCAGCTAGATGTTCTGGGAAAATAACTTACTAGAATATGACTACCTTTCCTTAAATTTGGGGCATTTGAACTGACTGGTTGTGGCAGCTGGACTGGTTTGTGAGACAACAGAACACTAACTCAAGATTTCTGGTTTTCTTTACTCTTTAGAGCCGTATATGGGTGCTACTAAATAGTAGATACAGTTGTGTATGTACGTGAAGGTGTTTAATATATAATCTACCCTGAATGAAAGCATCCATGAGGGGGATACATGTGGGAACGAGAGCCTCTGTTCATTGCACTGCACATTACTCCACATTTCACCCTCTAACATCCAGCAAGAGGCTGTTTCACAAACCATGCCCTCTTTCCAGATTTTCCTGACCTTCTCAGTTGTCTCCAGTATGACTGACAGCAAGGGTTAAAACAAATCTCAATTCTTAACCTTCAGTGCCATTATAACAGGCAGCATCAATGAATACTGCAATTTTTTTAAAGTGAAATTGTTCATAAGATATGTGGAGGGTGTTGTGTTTTATGAGCCAGTTCTGAAGCCAGATTTTAAACATGAACAAGATGCTTATGCCTCCACAGGATACAACTCAAAATCCTTAAAATGGAAAAATACTGCATGCAAACACATCCAGCCCTTGCTGCCATGCCAAGAGCAGACGTTCATTGTGCAGTATAAGAAAACAGAGGTGGCTGTGTGTGGCTTTTTGGGCTGATTTATTCTGAAACTCCCAAATACCTTATGCTGCATAAGTGGCCAGGTAGAAGGCAATCAGAACAGCAGGTAGAGACAAACTCCAGAACTTGGATCTCCGGTCTTTCTCTGACTCGCACATCAGGGGAAGTCTTACTGTGGACAGAAAGGACTTAAAAAGGGGATTTGTTGACTTTAACTAAGCATATGTGAGACAATTTACATGGTATCCAATGTTTAAAATGGTGTAAGTGTGCATCATGCTCCATGTATGGTGGTGACCAGTACAATATTCAAGTGTTAAATGTGTGTGGTTTGGTGTGCTTATGCATGCATCTATATGCATATATCATAGGTGTATACTAGACAAGAAGGCAACGTAGAATACAGCAGCTCCTTGGGCTCTAACACTGTTGCTATTTTTCTTCACTTTGTTTTTCTTGATACTTTTGCATCTAACTGCATTAATTCCCTACCTCACAGACAAGTTTTCATTTTATCTTTTTTTCTTCTCATTGAACCACCCATGCACTTTTTTTACCTGGTGGACATGTACTTTTCCTGGGAAGAGCTCCTGACTATTCATTCAGCAAGCAGGGGTCTCTGTCCCAGCTCCCAGTCTCTGCTCACAGTATCTGTGCATCCCAGAGCCATGGAACCGCTCCACAGCAGTGGCACCCATCCCAAGAGGAGATGCAAGCAGGATGAGGGGATGGAAATGTGGGAAAAGAGCAGGGGTAAGAGCGAGACTGCAGAGCCACCCCTTCAAGCCAGTGATCACTACTCTCTTCCTGGCAAAAGTCCATTTGTTGGACAATAAAATGAACGTGGAAAGGAAGACGTGTCTGACACAGCACTAAATATGGGACTAATTTGTTTTTGTCTTCAAGGAAGTGTGGCCACACAGTAGCATCCCTGACCTGGCAACTGAACTGGAGGGATGTCTCACATTACAGAAACAATGCAAAGGGAGAAGCTTATCAAAGGAAGATGGCAGAGTATGACGAATTGGAGGAGCAGTACGATCCAAAGACAAACTGGAGGACAAGGTGTGTGTCCAGTAGGTTGGAGGGGCTGTTTGGAGGGAAGTTTTTGTTAACACTTCGTAGTGTGCAAATGCTTCACTTGTTTCTCTTCATTGCTTACTGGCAGCTGAATTTCTAATAATTAAATGCTATTTTCCAAGGGAATTCCACATAGCATACACCCCAAGGATGTTCTCAGCAAACTTTATGGTGCCATAAGCCTGCACCAAAACACACATCCTGCTAGTGTTTTTATTGGCAATGGTGATTTTAACCAGGCTAATTTAAAAACAACCATTCTCAGATTCCACCAGCACATCCATTGTCCTATCCCAGATGTGAACACTCTTTACTTTGTTTACATTAATATCTGTGATGCCTGCAGGGTCACAGGCCGCCTCTGCCAGGACAGTCAGAACCTCCCTGCTGTTAAACCTCTATTACAAGCCTGTTTTGAGGAGAGCAAAACCAGCCACAAAGCAAAAAAGCAAAAAGAAACATGCTGCTACTCATGGGAACCACCTGAATATCGAGGAATATGCATCACCTGTCACTGGCTTTATTACCAAAAGTGTGGATGATGTTATGACTACCAAGTCTGTCACCATTCACCCAAACCAGAAGCTTTAGTTTAACTCAAGATCTGTGTGGTGCTGAATGCCTGCAATGCTGCATTTAAATCTGGCGTTGGAGCAGTGCTGAAAGTACTAGGGGGTCAATCTCTCCATCGGGATCAGGAAAGCCAAGGCAGCCTATGCCTGGAGAATCCAGAAGTAAACCACCATCTTAGCCCTGGTCGTAGAATATAACCAGTATTCTGCCATAGTGACTACTGTCACAAAGTGCTTTGAGAGATTAGTCATGTCCCACATCAAGGCCTGTATCCCATTTTTCACATTAGGCCCACACCAGTACACCTGCCATCTTTATAAAGCCACTGAGGGTGCCATCACCGCTACATCATATCAGGCCCTGACCTACCTAGAGGGTAAAGACTGTTATTTCAGAATGCTGTTCGCTGATTTCAGCTCAGCCTTCAATACTAACATCCCCCAGCAACTGGTCAGTAAACTGTCCTTATTGGGTCTGAACATGTGTAACTGGATCGCGGACTTCCTGACAACAATGAATGGACCTACAGAGCAGAAGTGAAGCGGAATATAGTCTGGTGCAAGGACAACAATCTATCTCTCAATGTCAACAGGACCAAGAAGATGATTTTTGACTTCAGAAACACTCAAGCCGCTCACACTTCTCTGGGTATTGGTGGTTCAGCAGTGGAACCAGTTCACAGTTTCAAGTTCCTAGGACTACATATCACCACGGACCTTTCCCGGACTCACAATACAAGCTATCTGGTGAAAAATGAACAACTGTGTTTCCACTTCCTGAGGAAATTTACTGAAAAGAGCTGGACTTCCACCCCACCATCCTCGCCAGCTTCTACAAAGAGAACATCCTGATCTCCTGCATCTCAGTCTGGTATAAGAACTGCACTGCCTCTACTGAAGAGCTCTGCAGAGGGTAGAGATCACCACCCAGTCTATCATCAGGACCTTACTACCTTCCATTAAGACTACCTACAACAAGTGGTGCATCAGGAAAACTCACAAAATCACCACAGATGCTTCCTATTTTCTCTAGCATAGGTTTCACCCCTATCATCTGGGAGACACTGTCACGGCCTGAAAGACAAACCCGCCAGCCTCAGGAACAGATGTCTACCAGAGGCTGTCATGCTGCTGAAGTCATCACTGCCCATAACCACTGACATCCAGCATATGTGTGTGTGTGTGTGTATGATTTGTTTGTGTCTGCATACCTGTGTGCATGTATATATAAATATGTATATGCTTGTGTGTGCGTGTATGCGCACTTGTATATATATGTCTTTTTGTATTTATTTTTTAGATCCTGTTTTTGTATTATCCTTCCTTTGTATTTCTCTAATCTCCTCCACCATTCTGAGCACCTGAGGATTTTTACTTCATGCAGCATAAGGGTGTTTGACAAAAAAGATCCTTGATTCTTGACAATTATGTGTGCAAGTATACGTTCCATTTCCCTGGTATGCCACAGTGGCCTCTGTCATTTCATATTTATTTATCATTGTGTCTGGGTTTTCTTATTATGCCACAGGCAGGAGTGCAGGGATAATGGCTCATAACCTAAAGCTTGTCTGCTCTTTTGTCTATTGAGATTTGCATGTGTCCTGAACTGAGCTGTTTCACAGGGAATGCAATGTTAAAACAAACAGTGATGAATCATTCTGGATTTAAAACAAAACCTAGTTTTATTCATACAGGTTGTTTAATTTATTTTAAAGATTAATTTAAACTTTATAGTGTAGTGGGCAGCATGGTGGTTTGGCAAATAGCACTACCCCCCTCCCTTTTACAAAGCCTTGGCTTGTTTGGGTTGGGTTCTAATCCAGTTCAGTCTGTGTGAAGTTTACATCTTTTCCCCATGGTTTTCCTGCAAGTGCTCTATTTCCACCCACGGTGTTAAGATATCTGCTTCAGACTGATCAGTCACACTAAACTGACTGTCGTGTATGAATGTGTGTGTAAACTGTACGGGACTGTTTCACACCAAGCACCTGCGATGAATTTAGTCTGAAAGGACAAACAGGGTTTAATCTAAGTTCCACTTTGTAGGTTGTATAATATAATGAGTTTGTCAAAATAATTTTGCTGGCCATTAACATCAAGAACAGGATTTAACTAAGCCATTACAATATATACACCAGGTTTTAAAATAGTGCATAACATGAACTTTAAACACATTCCAGACTCGTACATATTATCACCTCTTATCTTTCGTGACAAATGATCTAGATCCTGAAGATCATTTATCATCATTTTTATTGTTTCGGGGCTCAAAATTTATGGCTACGGAAGCCGGATGGGCAGAACATGCATAAAGATTAAGGGTATCGCACCGCATCGCGCAAACTCTAAAGCAATCCGCACCCCTCACACACTTGACTCACAAGTTTGACAGTAACCCACAATGGCCATCTAAAGAGATCTCTACAACCACAAAACAAATAGCTTAATCTAAAAGAGGCCTCATCTGGAAGAAACAAGTCTGCAAGAGCTTCATGGTTCTGTACATGGCGTCTCCCAAACTACACCACTTTGCCTTATGGGTTTTAACAGTGAGTTGGACAGCAGACCTTAGCACCCAGTTTCATGTCTGCATCTAGAAAATGTTTGAAAGTAAAGGCTGTTAATGAAAGCTCCTTATTAAATGTGCCTGATGCTATTTTTTTCCCAACATTTTACGCTGTCAGCCTTTGTATAATGAATGGCAGTGTACGATGAATATTACATTTATGGAAAAATAGCATAGTTTTTGCGTGGCAGTCTGCACTTCGAACTTGTCCACTATTAATGAGCTCAAGGAAAAGACTTTTAATACATTGGCTGTAGTGCAATTTGAAGATGCACAAGTTTCCCATCAGTGTTTATTTATTTATTTGCTTGTTTAAGCAACCAGTTTTCGAAAATTCGTGACTGTTGCGCAGTGAAAATGAAAAGCACTTTCATATGAAAAATGGACTCATGAATTGCTGTTCATGAGACAGCAAAAAAATGTACACATCATAAATACGTGGGGCCCAAACCTTGGAAAGCTTCGGGGTTCCAGCCACATTCGGTGAGATCTTAATGGCCCTTGAAAATCCAGGGGAGATGGTGTAAATCTCGCACTGGGCTGTATCCTCGCTGCGATCTATTGAGCTACCCTGGTTCCAACAGTTTCTCTTCTCCCGGGGTACCAGGTGTCCGAACCCAGTGAAGCGTTGTCCTGAGAGAAGTCCGGGGTTAAGGCCTGCAGAAGTTAACTCAGCAGCATGCAAGACAATACGGATGAGGCACGTACAGAGAACAGGGCACCAGGTGGCCAGAGTGCGTCTGGCCACAGTCCGGAGCTAAAGAGCTCAGTGGAGGGGGCTTACATGTGAGGAGGGCCTACTGAAAGGGAAGGCAGCCATGGAGACTAGGCATTTGTTGCAGGGGAGGACCTAAGCCTTAGAGTGTCTGATCCAGACCGGTGACCAAAGTCCATGCAGCCACAGGCAGAAACTAAAAAGCCCGTGACGACAGGGTACTGCAGAGGAAGGCTTAAGTCTGGGCACTCAGGGGCCTTCTCGAGTGTCCAGTACATTTGAAGCCTCCTGGTTTCTTCCATACAGGGGCAAGATGGATTGCCAAGGCTCTCAGAGGGTCTGTGATGCGTGAAAGCCAATGAATGCAGTCAGAGAGGAAAGAGATTTAGCTGTGGAAGCAGACAGCGAGTGGGTAGAACAGTGAGGCGTTTGGATTTGTTTGGGCCAAGTTATGTCCCAATACTCGTACTCTTAAGGATAATAGAGGATTTCAGATTTGTCATAGAAAATGATAATGTTCTATCTACATTTCTATCGAATGTGCAATTGAAATTGCCTGCCAGGTATCCAAATCCTTTACAGTGCTGGTTAAATAACAGCACCATATGGGGCATGAACTGTGGAGAGCCTACATTCAGGCCATAAACATTTAGAACTGTGATATGTTGCCCAAAAAGAAATACAGGAATTAAAACGAACCTACATTCTGAGTCCTGTTATTGATAAGGAAGAAAAAAAAGAGATATTCTTGTTGACTGAAATAACATTACCTGTTTTGTTGGAGCTAAAGGAAGAAAAATAAAATTGGCCAAGACAGTCTTTATTCAGTGTTGGATGCTGCACTGGGCAAAGATGGGTTTCTCCTAGTAAGATACTCGCACGCACATGCATCGTGTTACTCAGTGTAATGTGGTGGTTCGTTGCGAATGAGACACTGAGTCATGTTTATAAGAAACAAACCTAGGTTTCTAGGGGCTATGTAGTTGAGGAACACTAGAAGTGGGAAACAGAGAGTCAGTGACAGAATGCAGAACAAGTCGACTTTTATTAAGGAATGCAGAACGTTATTAACTGTGTAAGTGAAGCATAACATAACCATTCAACAGCTGTGCCATGACCGCACTTTCTGGCACGTATATACACAGCATGACATCAAATCGTAACTAGTACAACCACGTATACATTTCCTCTTCAAAACACAACAGCAGGAACTCATTTTACAGAACACAGCATGCACACAGGGGATTTGAGTGAATTTTGTTTTTCTGCACAACTTTATACGTCTGGACGATATAGCAATTTTTTGACATTTTTTCCCAGAGCACATTGTATCAGTCATTTTAGGTGCATAAATCAAGTAATGTATTAAAAAGCAAACCACATTCTAGCAAAAACACATCATGCAAATGCGTGTAAAACAAGGAACGGCTGTACTGTGTGTGGAAAAACAATGACAGGACACTTACTGAAACCCTGTAGTGGCAGCCCCTGCCAGATGGAATGCCACAGTTCTTAAGTACACTACATGGCCAAAAGTATTTGGACACCACTTCTATTTAATGGGTTTGGCTACTTCGGCCACATCCATTACTAACTGGTGCATAAAATGAAGCACACAACCACGCAGTAGATAAACATTTGAAGTAGAATGAGCTGTACTAAAGAGCTCGGTGATTTTCAACATGGTACCGTCATTGGATGCCAGCCTTCCAATAAATAAGTTTTTCAAACTTCTGCCCTACTAGACCTGCCTTGGTCAACCCTTATTTCTGTTATTGTGAAGCCGAAACATCTAAGAGGGACAACAGCTCAACCAGCTGAACGGAACTGCTGAGTGCTGAAGTGTGTTGCATGTAAGAATCGTCTGTCCTCAGTTGCAACACTCAGTACTGCCTCTGGAAGTAACCTCAGCACAAGAACTACTTGTTCTGAGCTTCATGACCTGGGTGGATTCCAGGAGAATGCTACCTTGCCTACATGTAAAGTTGAGTGGTGGAGGAATAATGGTCTGGGGCTGTTTTCCATGGTTTAGGCCTCTCAGTTCCAGTGAAGGGAAATCTTAATGCTCCAGCAAACACTGACATTCTAGAGAACTGTCTGCTTCCAACTTTGCGGCAATAGTTTGGGGAGGACCTTTTCCTGGTTCATCATGATAATACCCCTGTGCACAAAGCAAGGTGCATAAAGAAATTGTTTATTGAGTCTGGTGTGGAAGAACTTGCCTGGCCTGTGCAGAACCCAGACCTAAACCCTAACACCTTTGGGATGAATTGGAACGCTGACTGTGAGTCAGGCCATCTGCCAACATCAGTGCCTGACCTCACCGATGCTCATGTCTGAATGGGAGCAAATCCCCACAGGCATGTTCCAGCCCTTCCAGAAGAACGGAGACTGCTATAGCAACAAAGGGGGTCCATGTTGGTTTTAAAATTACATGTTCAACAAGCACATATAGGTGTGGGGTCCATGTGTCCCCATACTTTTGGCCATGAAATGTATTATGACTATTGGAGCCTCTGACATGTTATACTGGAGATATATATATCTTCTTAACTTCAGTTATCAGCCCATTGGATCAAATCCATTTAGGCCTCTCCTTCCTTTTAATCTGCAGTCATTCCTTTTCACTTTTACAGTTGATTTTTTTTTTTATTTCTTTTGAATGCTTTTTCAAGTTCTGTCATGAACCTCAGTGTCACTCACAGCCCTGTGACAGGTTTATGGTACCTATGTGGACAGCAAAGCTTATTCTGCCTGACTGCTCATAGATTTTAAAGATTTTTTTAATGCAATCACAAACAGTTTCTTATTTTTTCTTATTTCTCACTTTTAAACACAGCATATACTCTAGCTTCTCAACTTACAATCACAGCTGAAAAGTCTTCATAATTTGCTGAAAAATCCAGTCACTTTCACTGCTAAGTAATAATCAGTAAAAGGGGCTCCTGTTCACCCGCTTGCTTATGCAGTTCTCTAGTCACGTGGCAGCAGTGCAATATAAAAATCACGCAGACACGGTTATGAGCTTCCGTGAATCTTCACATCAAACTTCAAATGAGGGAAAAATGTGACCCAAGTAATTTTGACCGTGGCATGGTTTTGGTGACAAATGGAGTGGTTTGAGTACTTCACAAACTGCTGCTCTCTTGGGACTTTCACATATAACAGTCTCCAGAAACTAGACAGAATGGTGCAAAGAAACAAAAAACATCCAGTGACTCCTAACTCACAACCTCTCCATTTGACACCAGCCAACTTAAAGCATAGTTTCAGATTTTCAGTGGTCCTTCAGTCCTCCATAATAGTCCTCCAAAAATCCATTTCATGCCAAGTGGTTCTATTTAACCAAGACCAGAGAGAAGACAAAGAACATATTGAAGACACACTTTGCATGTCTCACCACTGGCCTGCAAACCACTCCACAGACAGTGAGCAACATGACTGTCTCATGCACCACTGACTCGGAAGAGCCCCTCACCCCCGTGGAGCTGCGCAGCAGGCCAACTGTTGGGGCAGACCTGATGCTGCTGACTGCAGAAGACGCATGTTGCTTGTCAATCACTGCAAATCTTTTTAGTTTTCTTAGTACATCTGTATAAAGTTTGATGGGTTCCCATAATGAGATATAAAATAATGTTTTGTTTCCAACTAAGGAGACATATATTTTACTGTTTGCATTTATCTCAGTAAAAGAGAAAAAAAATGGGTCATCTTTAGTAAAATTCTGCAAAATCATCTGTCAGATGGCTGCTGTACTGGTCGACCTTAAAAAACCATAAGTTAATACCAATAAAAATGTAAAAATTACAGCAGGCAAATGGTTGGATACATAACACCATACCTAGTAAAAGAGTTTATAACTGTACTATTTAAATCGTCCGGCTGTTGTTGGTCGTTAGTTGCCGATCCGGTTAATACTATATATAAGGTATATAACGGAAATAAGACACTGCGCGACATTTTACTAGTTTGACCAATAGAATTAGAGCAGTTACCAGCAGGGGATTCGAGAGCCAATAACAAGGGCGTGCGCACTTTTCTGCGTCAACTTTAATTCGCGGACTGACCCGACACTCTGCCTCTTTCTGGTGAAGTGGGCGGGATCATTCCTCATCTCTCATGTCTCACTGGACAACTCTTCAGTATCCCCGCCCCCTTTTTTTCTGCCGTGCTCAGTTTTGGTTCTTCCTCCCAGCGCACATCAACTGCGTTACATACTGAGCCAACATGGCGGGGGTGGCTGCGAAGAGGTCTGTTTCTCCTCTCCTTTTTGTTACCAGGCGGTTGTCTGCGCCTGAGATCAAGACTCAGTGTTCCTACCACAAGAAGGTAGAGTAAAACTGTAATCTTCTATCTCAGCGGAAGCATTAAATATTCACGTTCCGACCGTTTCCCCCGCTGTGTTTTGATGCAGTGGTTCGAGTGAAGTAGCTAAATAAAGGTCAGTCAAGTTGCTCTTTTGGTTGTGTCCTAGTTGAGTTTCTAGTTTACGTTATTATTGAACTAGTAGATGTCCGTGGCTTAAAAGCAAGGGTCATCTAGTGTCATTTTGACAGCTGTCGTTGCGATTATATCCTTTACATGTCGTTCCTGTCTGCTGGCCGAAGCACCAAGTCGACCTGCGTTTCATAGATTCGGCAAAAATGTGTTTTGCGAAGCTTTATTTTTAGTTCTTGCAGGTTTGCCATGAGGGTCAGCCTACCTTCCACGTTAATCCCTAGGCAGAGGCTAGTTAGATGGACTGGCAGTTAACTAGTCCTGTGTACAGGGTAACTAGCTACACCTGGTCGGTTTAGATTAAAGGACTTGACCAGATTTGTGAGTTTTTGTTTTTTTTTAAAAAAAAAATATCTGGGTAAACTTTCCACAGACCTACACTGTTCATCTCATAGATCAGACATGCAGCCACTTTAGCTCCCAGAGGGAATCGTACAAAATGTTGCTGTTTACATCCCATGTACTGTATAAATGTAATTTTTTTTTACAAAATTTGTAAGAAAATGGCCATTTCTCCTTGAGTCTCAGCTGAAGAGAAGAAATACGGCGTGTATGGTAGTACCTTCAACATGTGATGCTTGTGAATGTGTCTCAGGCCGGCCATTTATCAACTGCGTCACTGATCTTAGTCCAGACACATGGTGACAGCTTGTCTTCACGACAAAGAAAACCTGGAGCTTGTGCTTGTGCTCGAGTGGATCCTGTTGATTTAGTGCTCATGTGAGATGATGGGTGTTTTTATAAGGTCACCTGTCACACGTTGTTGAAAATTGACAATGGTTATTATTGCTGACAGAAAGCGTGTCATGGCCACAGTGGCTCCTCTGTAGTTGGGAGCCATGTTTCACTAACCTCGCCTGTGTTGCTGTCAGATTTTTCTTTTCCCAAGCTTGTCTGCACTAAGGACACAGTATGAACTTGGAGCCGGTTCATTTCGGGAACTGGATGTACAGCAGCGATTAACCTGGTTTGGTGAATTTAATCTGGGACCATCTGGTGAGGTTCACAGAGGGTTAAAGCTTGCTTAGTATTCAGAAAGAATTAACCACTTGTACTGTTGGTCGTATTCAGTGCCCTCACACCACCGAGAATGATTCAGCAACATTTGCCCAGAAACTCGGAGAAACAGAAATACTGGGGGGGAATTCAGAAGCGGGCTTCCAGAGCTCTGTTGGCGCTGCTGCAGCATTGTCTTCATTTATTTATTTTGATTTGTTATGCAACGTTGAAATTTCCTGTTTCATAACATGATGCAGCCTTCAGCAGAACTACAGAAGTTGCAGGCGATTTTTATAGTTGCTGACACTTGAACTTCCCTTTCCGGTTTGTCTCAAAGGTGGTGGATCACTATGAGAACCCCAGGAATGTGGGGTCTTTGAACAAGAATGCCAAAAATGTGGGGACTGGCTTAGTCGGGGCTCCGGCGTGTGGGGATGTAATGAAACTACAAGTAAGTGGTCAACCTGCAGTCCTTCGCTATTCCGTTTACTTGTGTCATATTTACTTTTGACTGTTTGGGATTTTTGGTTTGAGCTGCACAGTAACACAAAAGCATATTCAGTGTTTTTACAATAAGCACTTGGCAGTTTAGGTAACGGGGACCCTCTTTTGGTGCCTTTTCTGACCCATAGATTGAGGTTGATGAACAGGGCAAGATTGTCGATGCCAAGTTCAAGACATTCGGCTGTGGCTCTGCCATTGCCTCCAGCTCCCTGGCAACCGAATGGGTCAAGGGCAAGTCTGTGAGTTACTAAGCTTCCTTTCCTGATCAAATCAGATCAAATTCCTAGATCTTTTGGAGTCTTTCTTCCTATATGGCCATGTTTAATTTCTTCCATCATCTTTATTCCATAGTTTCCTTTTAGTGACTACAGAGTATTGTTCATTACATTACAGATTGATGAAGCCCTGAAAATAAAGAACACAGAAATTGCCAAAGAACTGAGTCTTCCTCCAGTCAAGCTTCACTGTTCTAGTATGTTTTTTTTCCTGTTCTTTTTTGTTATATTTGACATCTCTGTGGTTGGTTTACACGTCTCCATTTGTGTACAAATGATTACAAAGATGACACAGACAAACATTTGTGTGACATTTTAACTTCTGGTATTGTTCATTCCACAGAATGTATTTAATGGCTGCCCTGTATAGCTGTATCAAACAGGATGCTCTAATTCTATTCGGGGCCTGTTCAAAGTGTTTACTTTTCAGAGTTATGAACTTATATGTTTCTAAAGACGTGAAGGATAATGCTTCTGAAACTCAGTCATTCTCCTACTTCTTGTTTCCATCAGTGCTGGCGGAGGATGCGATCAAAGCAGCGCTGGCGGATTACAGACTGAAGCAGCAGAAGGACGATGAGGCTCTGAAAGTGAGCAACTGAAGAGCTGTCACACCTTTGTCCCAATTCTTCGCACTGTGAAACCACCATCCTGTCTGAGTAGCTCTACTGTTAGGCTGATACTACGTGGTTCCCTCCCCCCACTTTCTCCTGTTGTAAACGCACAATAAAAATTGCTCATCAGGTGATCGGTGTAAGTAAAGCCTTACTGTCAGGCATAAAGGCTGTAGCAGTCTGTGCACATTGTGTGTGTGTCTGTGTGTGTGTGAGTGTGTGTTTTCTATCTTTTCTTCCGAATGGTGAAGCTTGATATGAGAGTTGGAAATGACAGATGGCTCTCTGTGCTGTGTACCTTCCCACCAGCCCATGTTAAAGCCTGCAGTTTTAACTTGTATTTCCTTCGCAGCTGTTCTTGGCATTGTAACATTTTGAATACAGTACCAGTTTGTAGTAGTGGTTAAAACAGCAATAAAGCATCTATAATGGCATGCTGACTGGTCTGAAGTTCAAATGCTTTTAAGTCAGTGTTGGGGCAAAACTACACATGTTTTCAAAAGCAAGAAAAACGCCGTTAAATGTAATGGTTTGTCCACTAGATGGAGACATTGTTGTAAAAGTGTGGGCCCCCTGCGTGTGTTTCAGCTGGAGGTTTTTTAACAAACTTATAAGAGATTTCACAAGTATTTGTAATTTATGTTTTATACCTTAAAAAATGAGTGACAAACTGGAATTTTTGAGAAACACCAGAACAGAAATTTCAAAATAACACCCTTGATGCAGACACGACGCAAGACTGGGTGTGTGATGAGGCTTCTCAAGTGTCTGGGTGGTGTTGTGTCCCCACTCAAAACTACCTCTTAGAAATCAGTTTTTGTTTTGTTTTGTTTTTTTTAATAGCTTGAATCATTGAATCATATTGCAGTAATCTGCCCTAAAGCATAAAATATTTGAAAGGTGATAAAAGAAACTGAACAGGAAAACCTTACCCCAAAGTTTAAAACTTGCACAGTATTAATGAGAATGCCTTATTAAACATTGTTTAAATAATCTTCAGGGCTTTTAAAAAGCAAATTCAAGTATTTTGCAGTACAGAGATATGAGATAAAACCTTTAATCAAAAATGAACAATATAAGCTGTTAGTTTTTAACAGTCTATCCATGTACTGTTCATAACTATATATCCAATGAAGAGTTGCAGGGTCCTGGAGGTTAGAAGAGAGCCGAGGCATAAGGTGTGACACAGGGTAAATACTATGGGATGCCAGTGCGTGAAGGGAATTCACACATTCACACACGTACTCCCTTCACTCGCAAATACTGTATGAGTTATTTAGAGCGGCAGGTCTACTTGACACACATCTTTAGACTGGGAGGAAACATACAAGAACACATGAACTTCACAATGTCTTTGCCAGCTTCCAACCCACCGTCTCAACATGGCATTTGAGCAACACAATAAAATAAGATAAACTGAGAAGAAGAAAGGATACAAGTGAATAACACCAGCAGCTTGAATGAACTACTGAACCTGGACTGTTGTATTTCTCTTTTAGAAGGTTACATTAGCTATTTTAAAGTAAATTAAAAGCAATGCAAAAGTTAGGCAAGTGCCACAAGCTTTACTGTTAAATGTTGAAAGTGTGGCAAAGTGTAGCAATAATTCTTATGCAAGTAGTAATAGGAAAGGTGTTGCACCCAATCCGGTGGAGGTTTCATTTTGACTGTTTTAGTCCTTTAATTTGGTATTTAGCCACAATTCACCACTTCAGGGCTCAGTTCTTGAACTGTAGCTGTAGCAACATGTTACATAACTTTTACACATCATATGCAGTATGTGCAGAAGCTCCTGCAGTTTTACGCTGACCAGCCCGATTTAAAAATGTACGGCTGTGGTGGAGCACTGTGGGGAGCCAACCAGACCCTGTCGCCGCTCTTCGTGTCCTTACCGTGACCAAAGGGGACAGAGAAAAACCATTTCTCCTTCCTAACTGACAGTAGGAGGAACGTGGACGTTCCTTTGCTGATCTTTCAAATTGAGGGTTATCTCAAAGTGACTGAAATAACTTTCTTCCAAATATTTCTTTCATAATTGGAAACACTGTGTTTTGTCCAATTTCTCACATTTGCTCTTTTTGCTGTCAGCATATTGGAGATCACTGTAAGTATCCTTTCATGCTTTGTTTGTGCTTCGAGAGAAAGCGCCGCTGTGATTTCTTCATCTAAGTATTTTCTTTAAAATGTCTACAACTTACTTTATTGCTGACAATTTAGTGGCAGAGCCTATGAATTCACAAGACGAATATTGTTTAGGAAAAATATGTTAGTACACTTTTTAATCCAGGCAATGTTGTCAGCTTTCAAGGAATTTGAATACTTTTGATACGTTTGTATGAGTTTTCAAAGCAACATGTGGCAGTCGAGTTCCAAATAGGCCAACTAGCCAGTGTATTGGTCACAAAAACTACAGAAATATTTAATGTTTTAAGGGGAAGAGTCTCCAATAAGTATAAGCTGAACACCAAACAAGGATAGATGGACACTTTATAGGATGTTGCTAAATGGTATAAAAGTAAAGCCTCAAAAATACCACAGAAATTAATCTGTGATCCAGCATCAGCAAAAACTGTATGTCTTGAGCTTCACAAAGCTGGAATGTATGCAGCACTACTATTAGAAAACCACTTGTATGCAGGGCCAACACACAAAGACATATAACCTGTTATAAGGAGCACAGAACCTAGACTCTTGAGCAGTGGAAAAGGGGAACACGGTCTGCTTTGTCCTCTTTCATCCTATTTTCTACATCTATCTACATTTATCTTTGGAGAAACCAAAGAACGCCTTCAACCCACAGTCTCTGCTACCAACATGAAGGATGATCCATAATGGTATGGACAGCCATCTTGTTGGAGTCAGTCTGATGATTATTTTGCATGGTTGTATAAAAAATGCTAAGGAATTGGATGCCATATTGCAGGACCAGGTGCACCCTGTGGTACAAACACTGTTCCCTCAGGATTTTCCCATATTCCAAGATGATTTTGCCCCTCCAAACATCAGGATGAAGTAAAATTCATTCCATAGCATCTCAGTAACCAAATCTAAACATCACTGAAACTTTACAGCAATTCTGAGCTACCCACTGTAAAGTAGCTTCCCACATCATTTGTCCTGGAGGATTTTCTTCATGAAGAATGATGTAATATCCCATTACACACAGCTCAGGTCTCATAGAACAGCATTCCAAGAAGGACTGAAGCTGTTATGAAGGCAAAGAGTGGGCCGACCCCTTGATGTTAATATGTTGCTATCTGTTTCTCTTAGTTTGTCTTGCAATGTGCTGTATGTACAGCTGAGGGACAATAAACTCAAACTCAGGATTTATTAGAAGTTATAACACTACGCATTTAGAAAGTTAATCCGGTCCCGATAGGATAGTATGTAATTTGTTATAACGTTTTAATTCAGTCTTTCTAAAAATCGAAAATGAATACAAAAATTTTGCGTTCAGTAGCTACACTTGTCACATCTCTAAATCTCTGAAGTCTGATGGAACAAATGACCAGCAACCAGATGGAAAATGACAGGGCTAGCTTTCTTAGAGCTGTTCAGCTGAATGTTTACTTTAAAAAGCACTGTTTATTTTTCGGGGTTTTGTAGAAAACTAGGCAGTTCTTCAGGTCTTTCGGCCAAATGAAATACAAGAAGTGTTCAAGAAACCAGATGTGAAAGTTAAATGGCCATCTGGCAGCTCTGTCTCTGCTGGGAGCTGCAGGCCTTCTGTGGGCCTGAATATTTTGCTACACTGGTACATTTTATGCCAAGAAAAAAGAAGGAATAAGAGATTAAATGAAAAGACGGGTCCTCGTGTCACACAGATTTTAGTTTTATACCACTGCAATGCTGTTCTGCTGCTTAGCTGTCTATTTTTATAGTCGCTTTATTCAGGGCTGGGAGTCCAGGTGTAACCAGCAACTGTTATTTACAAGTGAGCATGAAATACAGTTGATCATGAAAAAATACTGGTGCATAAACAGAGAAAAACCATTTGTTAAGCACGGATGTGTGGTTTTCCTTCCAGGTGGAACTTAGAACGTCCATTTGTTAATACAAGAACGAAAAACCTTGTGAAAACAGTACTGAGAGGCCTGTAGTTACACTCTTAAAGAGAGAGTGTTGGTCATAGTTAAATCTGTACACGGTGACTTGGAAAGAAAGGGCTACAGGACCGACTGTCCTTAGTGGCCCAGTCACCATTAAAAGACTGTTGTAACATTATTTCACTTTTGAGAAGTCAGGTGCTTATCGTATCAAAGTTTCTGACTTAGGAATTAGCAGATTTGTATAAAACGCGGGTGAAAATTGTTTTGTGTCAGATAATTTTGCCCAGGCAAAAGTAATACCATTTGCTTTAAGCTAATATCTCCAGAGCATAAGTGCCTGGTAGCCGTACAGTGGCATCACCCATCATCAAGCTGACAGTCAAACGTACAAAAAAAAAATCCACGCGAGGAGCGAAATACCACTTAACTTTTGCATTTTGATATTGTTGAGGCCTTCTTTGGTGACTTTCATTTACACAAAGTTCAAATCAATTGTCAGCACATCCGTTTGAAGCCACTTGTCAAAAGGCAGCTCTCTCCGTCATGATCACCGGCACTGAAGGAACCTCATCTTCTTGCATTTGTTCCAGTGCTGACCTCACATCCTGTGAGCCGGACAGAAGTTTGTTTTGCTTAGCATCCTGCTCAGGGTTGCCTTCATCCAACAGCACGTCTTCTGCCAGGTTTTGCGGCCTGTCCTGGGGTTGACTGGGACAGCAGTGTTGCTCTTTAGCTTTGCTCATCTCATTTTCTGAGGAAACACTGTCTACTACTTCACTTGCTGCTGCTTGTCTCTCCGGTTGCCATTTGACCTCTGTAGGCTGTGGACTGATGTCTTTCCCTTCTGTCTCAGCTGTTGGGTTTCTGATAGGAGTCCGCAAGTTCTTGACTGCATTTTTTATGTCTGCCTGCAATTGCTGAGCCATATCAACTGGCTGGGCATGCGAGGAGTCTACTGGCCTCTCTGGCACTTCAATGAAGGTCCTGGTACCACCCACCTTGTCCCTCTCATCCACGTATTTCTGGGAAGGGAAGGAAGATGGGTAGTAGGCACTGGATTTGCGTTTGTGACCCACAACAGAGGCACAGCAGAACAGGAAGATCATGACAACAAGCAGGGAGGGCACACCAATGGTGAAGAGCAGGTTCTCTTGCAGGAATCCGACCACCTGGCTGAGGAGCGACTCCTCTACTGGCATGGCCTCAGAAACCCCCGCAGTTGGAGGCGTGCTGGGAGGGCGGTGGGTGGTGAGTGATATGGTGGCTGGAGCCTCTGGCTCCGCTTCCCCACTGCCCTCAGCTGATGTGTTTAAGGGGACAGGTGTGGTATCAACACCGTTGCTGGAAAAGAGTACAAGGGATGCGCAGACCAAGTGGAGGGCCAAGAAGCGCTTCATGGTGCTTCAGGAAACCTGCAGCAAGCAGGAAGACACAGAATTTTTGGTTTATGTTTACAGTTTAGTCAAAAATAATTACGTGATGATTAACCAGATTTTTTTCTATCATATATTCTGACTAATATACCACTGACTTATTTTTGGATGCGTTTCTTCATTTATACAACAGAAACATTTCCAGTGACTTGGTTCAGTGTTATACATCACCCCTGTAACAGCAGTGTGTTATAAAAATAAACCGATTTTTTTTTTTTGTAAACGTTATTGTGTTTTTTTTCAGACATTTGCGGCCAGATGAAGGCTGACATCTTTTTTCAGCCCCAGCTCTCGTGCATTCAATAGAAGTGCCTGTCTCTGGCCAGCCTGGCCGGATGTGCTTGCGTTGTTTTCAGAACCTGCTGCGTACAAAAATAGAATTTATTGTCAGGGTCTGGAGGAAGCGGCACTTGTTTTTTCATCCATTCTGCTCTGGAACTGTTTTGGCTTCACACGCTGCAGCTGCTGCCTGCAAGTCTGCATTCGTCACCATCACTATATTCCCTGCATCTCATTTTTGTTGCACCAACCAAAACCTTAGCAGAACCACAGACATTATTTAAAATATGCAGAGGCTTGTGGCAGGAATTTGCTGACTTACAACATAAACAGGCACAGAAAATAATATAAAAATAATATGATATTATCTGAAGGAACATAATAGTTTATCTGTATAGGTGGACATTTTTAAGGATACTACCGTGCCTAGGACCAGCGACCTTCACCTTTCACGTGGCGATGAGACAACAGTTTAAAGTTTTTAAGGTCTAAGATATCATGGCACATCTGCTCTGCTCCATTGTTACACGTGTAACCAATAAACACAAGGGAAAACAGCTGTACCGTGGCAAACAATATGAAAATATAAAGAAGAATTTATCCCTATTTAATCATTTTCTACCGCAGAGTAAAAAGACAAAAATCTGTTTTAGAATGAAAAATAATCGGACCACAGAAAAAGCAGAAAATGATCATAGTTCATCGAAGGTACATCCAGTCTAACAAGGCCTAACCTAGTTAAAAGTTTGCAAGACAGAAAACAGACCATGAAGTAGGTAATAGAACAAATAATGGTCTGTAGAATAGGATGTTTCGAGAAACATCCTCATCGTGTGCACTGACCTCGACCAGTTCCTGTATCTTTAGGTAGTGACGTCATTTCAGTCCATCTCCAGGTGTTCAGTATGATGTCTTGTGCACATCCATCACATTACCACAAGCAGCTGCTACTGGCCTCAGTGCCACTCCTGCCACCATCACTCCCACCTCTACTTAGATCCAAATCTGCAATATTATACTTCTCACGGCTGAGAGAGATATGATAAGGCATAAGATTTCATGCGGGAGCAACAGAAAGAGCAGAAGGCCCAGGTTTGCAAGAGGATGTTGAAATAGTATATAATAAAATATATAACAATAATTTAATAATAAAACTAATTCAGATTTTTGAGGAATGAGTAGCAGCACCATGAATATTGGTTTATGTCTAAATTTTAGCCCAGTTAAAGTGTCTCTGCATTTTAAATCGTGAATTGTTAACATGAGAGGCAAGTGGTGCTTATTCTGAGCTTTTACGTGTTGATGTGCACAGTGCGTGTTTGCGAGTTCCTTTTAACGTATTTATTTCATAAGTTTTATGCCTCAGTGTCGTGGTGTGTGGAATCTGTATTGTGGTGAAGCTAGAGTTAAAATCTGTAGCCAAGTATGGTTCTAGGGCAAAAAATCATGGATCTTTCCAAAGAGCCTGCTGCGGAGACAGGAAGTCAGCAGAGGTGCTGGTGGACAGACGGTCGTGTGACTTTGCTGCGACGGCCGCAGACCTGCATTTGTTGTAAAGCTTACACAGCCAGATGGGAAGATGTTACGCATCCCCTCTTTCACAGCTGGTCTTCATACTCATTCTGTGGCATATTGCTCAGCAGTTGCTTTTGTTTGTTTGAAACATAATATGTTGTATTTTTAGGCACCGTCCACTGAGCTAGAGACTGAATTCCCTTGAGAAAATGCTATTATGTTTAAAGGGCTATTCTAGCTGTAGCTTTACTTCCAACTTCTCTGTCGCATCTCCGGATTTTCATTTTAAATATTTGAAGTGTAAACAGCTGAATTTTTGTAATATTGTCACTTTTTTGGCCCCGACCCCAAAAAAGTTAGTAGCATATGATGTCCTTCAAGGAATTCACTCCAAATTCATCCTTGACCACCAAAATATAAAAACTCAGCAGAGTTTTTGAATTGAACACAGCGCTGTAACCGGGTTCAAGGCAGGGCCAAAAGCCGCCTGACAGGACCGCTGGGCCGTGAGAAGGAGGACCACCCAGCAGTAATCCTCACTGTTCAAGAAACCTCCGAGCAGAAGCGCGTTCGGTATCGGGACTGAAGTGAGGACACTGGCACCACTCCAGTTCAGTGTTGTTACACCCCAGGTGTAACACGACTGCCATTTCGCTTAAATTATTATTACTAATTTTATCAAGCAGCTATTCACAATGATGCCCTTTTACATCTGGTTTAAGTTAAAAAGAGGCTACGATTATTCAGAAAGCGAGTTTCGGAAAACTTGACTTTACCTTCGTGTGGCTCCTACAACCAGCAATTCCTTTTACAAACATCCATTTTAACCAATGCGCTCGACTGGATTCGCTGCCCTGCCTATTTTCCTCTGAAGATTATTATTAATCCACTTAGACAAGAAACATACACTCCGCAACAAAAAAATGTTTACCAAAAGATTATGAAAATCAGTTCAAGACTTCAAGCCATTAAGCTTTTGCCCCAGTTTGTGATCGGAACGCGTGTTTTTAACAATACCCGAGTTGGGCTCTGCTCTCATCACAAAGCGGCGCTTTCAGGTTCCTAGTCATCATCAAAGGCAACAGCCAACAGAGCTGCATTCATGAAGGAGGCCAGACCAAGAACAGCAGTCGGACTGTAAGACGTGCAAAAGTACACACAAGTTTCAGAAGGAATGTTAAAGTTTATTCAAGCAATGCCTGCATTTTACTAAGAATATAAATAAATAAAATCCATCAAGAAATATAACTGGCCGCTAACCCCGCTTATACTTTTATGCAGATGAGAAGTATTTCATTGTACTCTTTTTATGCTGTAATAGAGCAGCCACAGCCTGAAATGTTGACACACTGCTGTAAATTTTAGCAGGGAGGTTTGCATACTTACAGTCCAGCAAAGTGGAGCAGAGAGCAGCAGGCAGCAGACTGTCAGTCCTTGCAGCCCAGAAAGAGAGAGGACCAGGGGCAGATGGAAAGAAGGTGGCAGAGGCAGAAGGAGAGAGAGAGACTTCTCATGCTTCTCGTGCCCCGGTGGTAACTCACATCAGCTCCTGGCTGTTTGAAGGATTTTTCTTCATTTAAAAAAACAGCCAAAATCTCCTCACTTGGAGGAGAAACCCCCCCCCCTCCACCATCCCCCGCCTCCAGTACTCCCCGTCCGAGTAGAGCGGCTGGCCAGATTGTTCTTATTAGGCTCTGGTTTAATGCGGCTCGGGAAGAGAAGCAGAGGAGGGCGGGCTATCCACTCGCAGGTCTCTGTGCGGGACACTAAAGGCAGGAGGAATCTTGCCAGCACATCTGGGGATGTGGAGCAGGAAGGGGGCAGCTTCAGAACACAGTGTGGGGCTGAGAGGGGGGGCAGCGGAGGGGGGCTGGGATCCAGAGCTGTTTGTCAGACTCCTTCACGGTACTTGTGCTGCTGATTCCTCGTGGAAAACAATTATGTTTCGGAACACATCTGCAAAACATACGAAAAAGTTTGTAAATTAACCAAAAACACTTACCACTAATATTAACTAAATATTTAAAATAAATTTAAAGCAAGAATTTCTTCAGTCATTTTGAAATAGGTTGGATGTTTCTTTCCTATATGGGGTCTCTTTCCCGTGTCGGTTTCATGATTGCATTTTGGATTAAAACCTATCAGGTGAAAATGGGTACCAAGCAAGCATTGTTTCAGCATTAAAGAAAAACATATCATCTTTGTTATCAGTGTAACACCCATCTTTGTTAGACTTCACCATTGTTCCCCCTCCACAGGACACAATCTCATAGGTTCAGTCACACACTGAAACAGAGGGTCATCTGTGCGTATCCCCGGTGGTACTCTGAATACACCCCTCACCCCTTGCGACTGCGCCACCAGTCACATGACTGCCCTGCAAGGGAGAGAGGCAGGTCTGTACTGTTGCTTGGGGCCTCTTTAACTTGCTGCTAGAGGTCAGTCAAGCCATGACCAACTGACAGTCCAGAGAAAACAGTGGATTCTCAACCCCAGACTCCCCACCCCCCAGAACAGAGTGGGTAACGTTGCCTGCGTGCACACGGGCAAAGCCAGCACTTGCCTGGGCCCTCTTGTCAAACAATGAGAACGGTGTTCTCCTGAAGGGCGGTAATGCGATCGTATTAAATTCACAAATGTGCACAGAAAGGAGCCCCCCTGTGGCCTGACACCGACAACGTTTAAAACACAGCATCGCAGATGGACACAACCCACTTCTGTCTGAAGGAAGAAGCTATTTATGCTCAACAGAAAAGTTTTCTTCCAAAACGGGACTTGCTGACTGCCGTTTCTTAATGAAGAAATTTAGCAGTAATTCCTCTGCTGTGGTTTCTGGGAACTTTTTTCTATTGTGTTTGTTTAGGTATAAAACGAAACTCTCTGTTTACTGAGAAAAAGGCACGTCTAACCGAAGTGAAAACTAGGTCTTGACAAAACGTACGGCGGTGTGCAGTACACAGAATTGTTATCTAAGTAAAACCATGGAAAAAGAGGGTTCAAAACGCTTGCTGAGGGGACTGAATTCTATTGCGACCTTTCAGTGAGTCATATACAGATGATGTAGCCTGATGTTACTGAATAATAAAGTGACTCTTCACTTGGAAAAATTGGGACCAGAACTCTGATGTTTTTTTCGTGAGACCAAAGTCACATTCACTATTAAGTTATAAGCAGGAAAAGAGTAACAATACAGATATAGCTGATTTTATTTACACATTAGGCTCTGCAGCATTCTTTTCTACAACTGTAATAAATTAAATATATATTTCACTGACTAAGTGAAATTGCAGGAAACAGAAATAGGTTGTCTGTACAAACTCTTATTCTGTACTGACTGTTGACCAATACAAAATCATTTGCAATGTTGGTTGCCTTGTTATTGCTCACAAGCACTCGGATATACCTGCGAGGAGCTGTAAAAACTAGATAAACTAGAACTTAAAAAACTAGAGACCTTAAGAAAGGCCACCCCACACCAACTATTCTGCTCGCGTGTGACTTACTGCCATCTACTGGCAGGCTGTAGACATGCAATTTTTGTGTGACACCTACTAGTATTGTCTACATACCAAGCCAAACATGAAAAATGTGCCATAAGGTATAAAATTAAATTGTTATACTACTGTTAAAATTACATAAGAGAAAGCCTTTAGAGTAACACTGTAGAGGAAATTAATCCTTCCTCGCAGTATGACCAGAAAAGCCGCAGAACAACAGCTTTGCTGTCCATGTTTTATTGCAGTTTTCTTTTCTTTTCTCCACCTGTAATATGTCAACATGCATCCGTCCGTTCAAGTTACATCAAGAATGAAATTCTCCCCGCGTTTGCATAAATTCAGCAGATTGTCAAAAAGTGCACAAGTATAAGTAACTGCATATATCATGAGTAGATTTAGGAACCAGCACAAATAAGTAAAAATCAATAAAAGCATAATTTGGAATGTAACACTTTCATTATTTGATCACCAAATAAGTAAATACCGTTGCACGCACATTATACTGCAAAATGTTAAAAAATGTATGGAAACTTATTAATAAAAAAATATAAAGTCAACAAAAATATTTAACTGAAAAATGAAATGTAGATAAGGTACGAGGTTGGCCAGCAAAGAAGAGCAATAACAAACAATTTGGGTGCAAATTGTTTGAGGTTGTGCATCTATTTTTGGTAGTGGGAGGTACAATTCATTTCCAATTTCATAAGGTTGGAGGAAAGAACTTAGTGAGGGAAAACACTAAGTCCATCTGCTCTTTGATCAAGCTTCTGAAGCAAGTTTCCACTGCCTTTCAGGTCTGTTTGACCCTGGTTTCAAGGACAAGGGTGAAAAGTGACAAATGTGGCTGGTTCTTTGGATGTTTAAACTAGAACAATTCATGTCGGACAATGGGGAAGGGGGACAAAACTGGAGACCAGTCACTAGATGCATTTGGAATGTGGTCTTACGCTAAAAGTAACTGCAATACTGACAAGTGGCAGAACGATTCCTCGGGGTTTTAAAAACTTATTTCCAGCGCTGTGGAACACCTTTTGTAAAACAGTCAAGGTCACACAACCAAAGAGTAGAAAGTAGTCAGTTTTTTTGTCTGAAACATTAATCCCTCTTATAAATTCTGCACGGCTGGCAATTCTGATGTATCCCTGTGTTTTGTCTCCCTTGAAATAACACAACAGTGGTGGGTTCAGGTCTACTTCCCCCACATATGTCAACAGGTCTCATAAATGAGTTCAGTTTTCTTTTCTCCATTCACTGTAATTTCATCATTGAACAAATGGCAAGCAAACTGTGAACAAATATTCTTCAGCATGGTGAATTTAAACAAAACCTAAAACAACATATCTGAAATCTCCTTGGTTTGTAAAAACAAAAAAGTAATAGGCCACGGCTATTAAAGTTGTCTGAAGAGCCATTTCTCACAGTGCAGCAACATATTATCATATACTTGCACGGTATCATTAAGGTCTTATTATTTTTAGTTCTTAGTCTTTAGTTCATATTACATTTGGAAGGCTGAAGGCAACCATTGGGATTAGATTCAAAGTATAAAGGAAATGAGTGAGTCTGGTGTCTAATGAGGTCTGGAAATGCCCTTCATTGCAAACATGATCTACAAGGCAATCCCAGTTGCTCTGACCACAGTATCAGCACTGAGACATTGGTCAGAAACAGTTTGTTTTAAAGGTAGTAAAAAACAGGTCAAAAAAGCATTAAAAAACACAGTTAGGTTTCCTGCCATGGGTCCTTCAAAAGTTGTGTTTCTCATTTTTCTGTAATAGTCTCCATATTGCCGTGTGCACACAAAACATAGAGAGGAAGCCAATGTCATTTTCATGGCAGCGCCACCCATAAGGAGTACTTTAAGCATTTCGATCATTCTCTGGGAGGAAGCTGTGGAGTGTAAGATCATCTCCTTCACTTTCATCACCGCTGGGGATCAAGGCACCATTGCTCTTGGAGATGCGGGGCCTCCCTTGCGAAACCTCCCCATCTGGGAGCAGACTGGAGATGCACACCATCTCTGTGCCTTGGTTCCTCACCATTTTGTACCGGTGTTTGTAGGTTGAGAGCTTGGTACAAAGAACAATGGTGCAGACCAAGAAGATGGTGGCCACAGCAGCCAGTGAGGCAATTGCAATTAGACACTGTGATACCAGTCCGTCCCTGCGTGATGTGCTTATAGTGCACGGGTTGCCTCCTGGGTCTTTTGATGCCCCATCTCGTTCAGGGGCCGCACTGGTGCGCTTGGTGTTCACTGAAGCTCTAGTCACAGGTAACTCTTTTGAAGACTTCTTGGGGATTGGAGCTCCCTTCGAAGAGTTTGTGAAACTGATGGATAAGGTTGTAGCACTGGTAGAGTTTGAAATCGAGTCTGAAGATTCTGGGTGGAAGTTAGGCACAACTGGGCGAGTGGAGACATCAGATTGAGAAGTGAAGTTGGATGCATTATGGGTAGTTTCTAGTGGCATATGAGTGGAGTCAGAGGATACAGATGTGGTTCTAGTTGACTGGGGATCAGAATACAAAGGCCCAGTGGTGGAAACCTTATGCTGAGTTGAGGTAAGTGATTTTACCATATGAGACGTGGTTACAGTAAACTGGTCTTGTTTTTCGCTAGATGAAGACATTGAAGAAGCTGGAGCATCCGAATCTGACAGAAGTCTGGTAGTAACATGAGGGCTGGCTGTCGGATGGCCATTGGCAGTTTCCGCAACGGTGAATGTGATAGAGGTGCTCAGATGTTGGCTTCCAACTGCTGAAGACCTTCTAGAAGCTGCTGTAGAAGACAAGAATGAGTCCCTCCATTTTTCTGGCACTTCAGGTTCAGTTGGCCTGGAGGTAGTCTGAGTCCCATTGTCATGTTCTTTACTGATGACCATGGATAGGTTTAGCAACATCCATAGCATAAGAAGCTGGGTCTCTGCCATCTGGGGAAAAGTTAAGGGGTTCCTGCAAAGATGAATCAAACAGAGATTATTAAACTATTGCAGGTGAACAAGTCAGTAATACAGAAACACTGTCATTGCCCTGTCGTCGTCATGCGCGGTCAGCGATGGCACACTTTGACAACCGCAATGTTTGAATCATATTTGTTTGTTTGTTTGGTCTTTATGCACAGCTTTATTTTTCAAGCCACAGACTTGGAATTTTGCGCACAGGTGCTTCTCACTCGGTCACGTTTTTGAAGTGAGACTTGGAAAGGCGTTTGTACCAATATTACATGCAGAACAATGTCACACTGAACACTCCCACAAAGACCATGCCTGTTCTTTCCACATCACTATGGCCAGTACACATGTTGCTGTCAGTGGTGCATGTGCACGGATACATATGCGCGCACGCACACACGTATACACAAGAGACAGTTCTGTGGTAATTTGTCAAAAAGAGGATAAAGGGGCAGCTGTGGAGGTATAACAGTGTACAATACCAACAACGGGTATGTACTGAATGCTCCTATGCTCCACTAAGGTCAAAGTTTAGCATTATGTTAACCTTAATTTGTAAATTTTATAAAAAGCTGGGTAGTTTTTGGCTACAGAAGAGTCCTTGTCCTTGAGGCTTTTGCAAGTTCAAACGGAACATCTTGTTTGTTCATGTTTAAACTGTAGCACTGGTTTAAAGATCGTGTATCACTTAAAAGTTTACCTAGAGCTAAATCACAGACATCAAAATCTGCAATAAAAGTACCCAATTCTTTAGTATTAGCTTTCACAGTAAGCCCAAGGCAGAGGGGCTTACTAAGACATATGAACTTGGCAGTGTGGATGCATTGATATGCAAACATTTGTAAAAGTGTGTTGTAAAATGAAGTCGATGAAACATTGAGCAGCTGCGTCTGATGAAGTCATTATTAAGTCACTGCTCCTGGTGTGATGCAGGTTGCCATCTGAGACAAGTGTGACCACTGAACAGCTGGTTTCCTATGAAACACATCCTCTTAGCATATCATTTCCCTTTTTGTTACAGGCTCTCTATTGAACAAAAATCAGAATTCTTCTAGCAGAAAAGCAGCACAGCATATAAATAAACACTGGAACAAGCTCGAGTAGTTTGACTGAGCCTAAAATATTATGCTGACATGGTATGAATTTGTTGGCAGTGATAGTTATCGCTGCGCCTTGGAGGCACATCGCAGGAGCTTTAGCGTTTGACATCAGCAGACGTCTTGTACGGTCTCCGACATGCGGTGCTGGGAAGGATGCAGCCGAACAAACGCAAAAGGCGCTCTGGGTTAATTCATCGTGAATGTGAAGTTTTGTACCATAAGCAGGACAAGATGATAAACAACGTAGGCTTGAAAATCTGATGCGCTAAGAAATGATGACATTGAGTTCTGAGATGCAGCTGATAGTTACATTTCGGAGAAAACTGCGTTTATTTTCCATTGCATTTCCTTTTTATCATTCTCAAAATCGTACCGTTGCCAACTTCCTAAAATTTCGTTCAAAACGCCTTTCAATGTCATCTAGAACACGTCATCTGGGTTTTGCAGTAAAACAATAGTATACATTACATTTTAGTTTAAGTGATTATTTATGTTAATGCAGAAATAAATTAAGAACATTTTAATCTTTGTGAATCCCATTTTTTACTTAAAATTCTCTGTGGACCTGCAAGACTAGCAATAAGTTATAGCAGTAAAATAATTCTTGTTAAATTCCTGTCATTTACTGCTTCAAAGATCTGCCTTTAAGGTTATTTGGTCACCTTAAACTGCCCATAACACGTAAATATATGTGTGTGTGGCCACCCTAAAAGAACTCAAGTCCCATCCAGAATATAGCGTCATAGCCCGGTGCCCAGTGATTCTGGGACAGGTGTTTACAGCAGGTTGCACATAAGACTTGCAAGGGGATATGAGTGATGGGAGAAGTGAGATATCTGAAAAGTGGAAGTGCCAAGATGCACTAAGCTCCACACATGGATGCATGTATTATCACATTCCAAAATGCATCGCCTTGTCTGCTAATGGGCATGATGTAAAAAAACCCGAGACATTAATAAATAGCAAAAGGAAATGAGGACGTGCTGGTTAGTCTTCTGTAAGCACCTGTTAAAATAACATACAGTATTTACTGAGAAAAAATGTTCTATTCTAAAGTAGATGGTGACACTACTGCTATATAATGGCACTTAAACAAATGACAAAACGTAGCGACCTAGAAACAAGCTTGAAAACACAAAGAACTACTGCACATGGCAACACAACAGCTGCTCAATGGCACATGAAGACCAAAAGTTGCACCGAACAGTCAACTGGCTGCTCACCAGTGTTTTCATGAAACAAAGGCATCTTAAGGAGTTTGGCAAAAACCATGTTTTTCCCGCGAACACGTGGAATGAAGGAGCATCCCACTGACTTCTTTAACTTTGATCTCATGTTAGCTGTAATTTTCTGTTGACTCCGAAGAACAAACGGTCATACAGCGTTTTACTTACCTTGTTTCAAAGTAGTAGGACCTTCTTTATTGGAGATCCTGAAATCAGCTTCCTGTGTGCAACGGCAAGGTTCAGCCTTGTGCCCCAAACTAATGGCGTAGTGAAGAGAAGGGATCTACCTGATCTGAGGGAACAGGAAGTCTAGTTGCGCAGAAGGGGAACTGAGGTTGTAGATGGTGACGCATGTTGTAACTGACAAATGAGAGAAGTCATGTTAAAGATTTGTATTAGAGCGAAGGTAGCTTTTAGCATAATCTCCTATGTATCTTGTTCTGGGTCTACTCATCAGCTTAGACAATGAAGGTTTTCTTCAGCTTGTCTTGGTGAAACTCTGGGCATGGAGTATGCCTTAGAACACAGTAGGAGTTCGACAGTGAGTCCCGCTTCCCAATAAAAGGATAATATGAAAGCTGTCAATAGAAAGTGAAGCACTTTTGACAAAGACCGTTTTGACAGCTTGTGGCAGCCACAACAGACGTGTTTGTGAGTGAGCAGGACGCAGCTCCTCCCTAACACACCTCTTATTTATATTGTTTACCTCACATCTCCATTCCTCCGGGTCGAAACCCTTTTCTCCAGCGTGAAGTAACCATCCCCACCCTTGAAGGCCACAGGATCAACCCTGTTTACATTGTCACTTCACAGCACAGAGTCACATGACTGCTGCAACTGAGCAGTTGTACCCTCCTTCCTTTGGACAGCTTGCTCAAGTTCCTTTACGTGCAAAAGCACACCAACAACACAAACACTTTTCCACACCAGCAGAGGTTTGAAAATGTTCATCAGCTGTACACACCCATCTGAAGCGTGCCAAAACAGGAAATTTGACACCATCTCCATTCTTCCACAAGTCTAAGTCAGTCTTTTTTCCTGTTATATATAGATGATAGGTTTATCATGACTTGCCTCATGGTTGTAGTGAGATGTATTGCTTGATACATATTTGTATGCATTGATCTGTGGTCCTGACAACACAAATTCTTTACGCAACAAGTATAACATAGTGACAGGTTGTGATCCAAGTAACTGTGAGAGAAGTTGCAATCTGCAGACACCTGACAGATTTAAGGCTTACATGCTTGAGGTATTTGAAAACAAAAGCCAATGAGATGATGATACATGGAAAGCTCTTAAAGTTTAGGCAGCAAAAAGATGCGTCAACTGAGATTTTATTTATAGTTCGGGTAAAATGGTGAACTAATATCCTTGCATATGAACAGCAATGCAGCAAATGCAATTTTCATGTTTACACCGTCGAAAAGTGATTGTTATGCTGTAAAACCCTCAGGTATGTCAGCTGAGTAGACCCAGCATGTGAGTGTGTTCACAGGAGGTGCATGTTGTGCGAACTATGACACAGAAATAGTCCCTATGTGCCTAATTTCTGCACAGTGACAGAATGGAACTTTGATGGGTGTTAAACACTGCTACCATAGCAACAACCACTTCCTCTGGTAATGAGTCACTGAAATACCCCCCCCCCACCCCACCCCACCCCACACACACACACACACACACACACACACACACATACCAGAACTTAACTAAGGACAAAGGTTCAAGCTTTGGTAAAGGGTCTTTCCCATCCTTAAAGCCCTCGTAAGAAAAATGCACGACTTGAGGCCATCACATGCTGGGGAGTGACAAAACACCATAGGTCCCTGAACAATGTGGGGCAGCAGCTGAGACAGCAAGCATTTTAGTACCAGTGCAGCACAATAATTCTGTACACATGTAACAGATGAAAGCACACTTTACTACCAGTCAGGGACGATAAAGGTAGCCTGCACAGCAATTTGGTATTGGCACCAGTTTGCTCCGAAGGAAGACATTTAGCACATAGACTGAGCTTTACTTATCTTTACTTTTATTTCCAATAAAGTTCAACAAAAATAATCCACTAAACACAGTTAGTTGTCACATACTCGAGGATTTTAGAAACCCTTTACTTCCATCTTTTGTTTTGTCACATGGTCTTTGTGTCAGAAATGCTGCTCAAAATAATGTTAAAAAATGTGCCACCTTTACACACTACACCATCTAACTTAACCTTTGCCTGGCTTTATTCTGTACTCTGCTTCCAACAACAGTGTAAGCATACAAACAAGCACAAAACAACACAGACAGCAGTGCGTTTGCTTATTTTTCCAGCTTGATTTTATTCATGTCTTTTCAGATCAGCAACTTTCTCTTACTGGAAACAAGATGTGAGAACATCAGTACTAAGCAGGTCACTCATGAGAAATTCACTTGCATAACTTCATATCAACTACTGAGCAAAACCTGGAGTCTGAACATTCCCGCCATGCATGGCAAGAAAGATGGGCAAAAAGAGATAACCTTTTGAAACTAGTCATCACCCTTCCATCTGCAACGGCCCATTTTGTCTTCACTTACAGAGGCATTACAATCCATTTCCATTGTAATTCACTCAAGTTTTCCAGCATCCTTTCAGTCAGTGCTGCCTACTTGCTGCTTGCCAACTCTTGACTTTCTTCATATCATACCCCAGCTTCCTAGAACAGGGTACCTCTGGTCAGACCACCCCCAACAATTACAAATATGGATGGGCCAGAAAGCCCCTTGGCCATTTAAAGGTCAAAGTCACCGGCCAGTTACTTTTTAATCGGTCACATTCCACAGTCAAAGGAACTGTTATTTTAGAAACAATTTTGGTTCTGCTCGAAACCGCTACAGCCTTACCCTATCATGTGAAAATAGAACCTGCAGTACGCTCTCTAGTTCCCCTCCGAAGACAAGTTAAAATAGATGCTTCCATTGCTGAATACAATCCCTCTCAACATTCCTTTTAGAAAAACTGAGTTATTTGCCACTATTGCAGTGGACCAGGGAGGAAATAATTCAATCTGATGGTAACTTAGCCCATACCGGACAAGCGTGGACAGAAAATGGGTGGGCCATTCTGTAATGGCACAAAAATTTTACTGTAGTCACGTGGCTTAAAGGCAACCATATTAATCTAGGGGTCTTATAACTACACATCTGGAGGGTGTTGTCAAAGGTGTTGGTTTTAACAAAAAGCAGGAAACTGGACGTGTCAAACAACAGAAAACATACGATATTTAAATGTAACACAACCAAGGATGTAGCAGGGGAAAACCACCTCCAAACAAATGCAAAACACGGTGAAGCAGCAACTCCCATTCTCTCACAGGAGAGAAATGGTTCAAATGAATAACAACACCTTGCCTGTAAGTGTTGGTGAGGGGGGTTGGAAATATGCACCGATGAAGAAATAGAAAACACGCAGAAAACTGCCCATTATAACAAACCCAGAACCACTCTCGGTGGGCTGCCTTTCCTCTCTACACGTCGAGTGTATGCAGGAGAGAGTCACCCGCTATCAAGAAGCAGCTTGTGGTATGACATGAATTTTCCTGGTGCCTCCAGGTTATAGGTAGTCAAACCAAAGCACTGCAAGACTGGACCACTCACAACAGTTATTTAACATGTGACCTGTCCATCATCACAGTTTGTGGACCACAGTGAAACAAAATTCTCCACACATACAGGATCTCTTTGGGGAGACATTAAAAGCAGCTTAACGGTTCATTTCTGAGGTGCTGTGTGTGGGTAGAGCCACGACAATAAGCCATTCAAAGATTGTTCTGGCAAACAACACTCCAAGGACCAAAGGACACAGCAGAAAAGAAAAAGGGAATTAAAAATGTGAAAAAAACAAAACGTTTGTATACAAGGCAGCCTTTCCTCTCTGCAAAAACCAAACATTCCCAGTTCATCAAATATTGAAGTACCTGCCAGTTATCTTCAGTTTCACTTCCCTTACTAACCTCTGGAGGAATGCAAAGATTCATCAGCCCAGACCTAACATCGACTTCAGTGAAGACTTTCGCAAAAGCGCTACAAATTCCCCTCACAAAAACTTTGTATGAATTGACGTATAGCAGTTTCCAGACAAAAAGGTATTTTTTCAAGCACTTAAGTCTGGCACAAACTCACAGATTCTTCCAAGTTGGCTGTAAATGTACAAGAACAAATAAAGGCTTTTTTGCTACACCTCTGAAAAACATTACAGGCAAGACAGCAGAGGATGAATTAAAGGGTAGAGAAGCAAAATTAGCAAAAAGATGTTAGTAGAACACTGAGCTGATTTATTATAGAGAACACGTTTTTTTTTGCACGAGTAAAATCTTTATTGCATGCACAAATTGTTGTTGGAGGGCAGTGACGAAAAGCACGTGCTCAGACAGATGTTTGCTCTAAACGCCACTGACTGAAGATGAACTGTAAGAACCGGCTCCTGTGCCCAACTACGGCAAACATTTACAGGAATGAAGGACCATCCATGTTTACAGTGCCTCTATACCATAAAGTTAAAAAAGGGCACCCAAAAGAAAATGGCAGCTGAGGAAAAAAAAAAAAAAAAAAAAAAAAAA